>LPNX010799438.1:69492-106979 GCA_001517045.1 Pseudotsuga menziesii | reverse complement strand
GATATTTTTTTTTTGGTGGGCGGGGGGGAGGGGGGGCTAGGGGGAGGAAATATGGGTATCAAAACCACTGCAATATAAAACCCCCCTAAAAGGGTGACTTGTTGTAGTGTTTTCAAGACCAATATGAATCCTAGATGACCCCTAAAAAACATTTTTTGATTTCTCCAGACTATATGAATCATACCTTGGAGATGAATGTAATACAATCATAGGATAAATTGAGTTTTTCTATGAATCCACTTCCAATAAAGCTTTCCATTTTGTCTTTAAAATTATTTCTAACAACAATGATATGGTTTCCAAATATAAAGAGTTGGTATTGGCATCTAAGATAGTGAGTGAATATTTCATCTGGATAAAAATATTTGAATATACATAATTAGATGCTAAACAAATGTAATGTCCCTTTTTGGAAATTTTGGAGAAATACATAGATTGGGAAAAAATAAGCTTAACTAATCATGACTCTAGAGGGTTTCCAGCTTTCACCAAATGGTCCCGAATTTTAAAGAAGATGGTATGGTGAGTCTTAAAACATCCCAAGGTGTTTTATGGATAATTATATTAGAATTTATACCTATGAAAAAATTTTGGGGGATAATTACAAAAGGACCAAAATTACTAGGAGATTGTGTTCAAATCCCCCCAAAAGTGATGGCCAAACTGGCTCTCCAAATCAAGTACGAACATCCCAAATTTCAGAATAGAGTATGGGAATGAGCATTAGACATCATTGAATATCCTTAATCATGTTAATTAAGTTCTGAAAATGGATTATTGTCTAGAATATTTGTACGGTAACTTTCATACAAAATTGCCTAAGGGAAATTTGAATTACTAGCTACACTTTGACATAGGAAAGGCATAATATATGGTTCTGAGAGTAATATGAAACATGGTGGTAATATATGGAATAAAAATTTATTCCAAAACATCATAATACTCAAAGGAAAACCCTCCCATAAATATGATACAATACTCCTCCAATATTGAAGCCAAAGTCATGGAAACTAGTGATTCAATGGCATGGGAATGCAAGATTTTCACACGTGAGTTTCTTCAATTTTGACCCACAGAGGTTCTGAACATGAAATTACAGAGTAATAAATCATATATATCTATCACAATATCCTAAAAATCATAGAATATCTCTCATACAATTATAGTATAAAACTACTTCAAGATTGAAGTCAAAATCCATGAAGACTTTTGATACAAGGGCATGAGTATGCAAGCTTTTCATACATGTATTTATGATATTTCGACTTACAGAGCATGTGTAAATAATATTACAGATAAATACATCATATATTTCTTCCCCACCATCATAAAACTCATATAAATTTCCTCATACAAATCTGATATAAAGCTACTTCAATTTTGAAGCCAAATCCATGAAAACTAGTTAGTGAAGAGCATATGTATATGATATTATAGATCCATACATCATAAATCAAATATTTTTCATCAACTATCCTTAGCAAGGAACAAGAATCCCTCCAACAAGTGCGCCATCAAATGTGAGTGTGGGGAAATGAAGAAAAATGAATGAGAGAATGGGGAGATAGCCGAGAATTCGAATGTATGGACCTTCAACCTGAAAATAAAACTCCTTAATTAATCTCCCATGAGAGGTATAAATTTATTATCCATCAAACAACTTCGAAATGGATCCAACTCCCTCAAAATTGGTTCACAAGCCGGGAGAGTGAATGCTCACCGTGCAATGGACAAGCAAATGCTCTCCAAAATGCCAAAGGCCAATTAAAAAATGATAAAAACTTATTATAATTGATCATGAAATCCTTTTATTAACTTCATTAATCCTCTTAAGGTCGAATTTTCCTCCATGAGCTTCCTCCAACTCATCTTAGTTGTTTAGTAAATCTCATGACACTTGTCTTCTTCTTCATGCTCCAATTCTTTCCCCAATTCAAATAGATGCCTCTAACTCAAAAATTAAACCTCTTGGTGGCTATTTTTATCCCTGACATTTCAATTTTATCATATGTCATTAATCAGGTCTGAGTTTTTCATACTTGTCATAGAATCTTCCATTATTTGTTGTCATAGAGTGCACAAATTATCATTTCAAGTGGCACACCTTGTCTTCTAGTCTCTTCCTCTTCCATGGGAGTTACCCTACTTTACCAATTCTACTTCCTTGTCTCATTATATAATAATTGACACCACATTACCCATGCGTTCGAATTTGGAGAATATCATGCAAAGTGTGCGGGGTATCTAGTCACCCATAGTCTTCACAAGCTTTGAAGTGTCTTAATGAACACATGCCACATTATTTTCTTATATTTTATCATTTATGTGACACATTTAAATGTGAATATGGTAAACTAATGTCCTTTTGGGTCCTATAGCCCCTTATTACAAAATTTGTGTTTCCATCTCAACCTATGGAACTAGTAGGTTGGTGAAACATTATTTTCAAATAGTCTTATTTGGAAATTTTTTAATTGGGAATAGGACAAATCCTCCCCACTCAAGATTTCCTGTCCTCAAGCAATGTCAATTTTGTATGCTGAAAAAAAAATTATTGCAAGTGGTATCCTCATTTGGTACTCTTTCCCTTGCACCAAGTGCTCTCTTCTAGTTCTACTCATTGATTTTCTTAGCTACAACAATTTTGTGTTCCCAAAAGTAAAAATATGTGGATTGTGCATATTGATATCTCCTGTAACATAACCACTATCACCAAAAGGATTAATCAATTCCATAAAAACCAAGTTTTTGCAAATAATTTTTACCTCCATATTTTGGAAACCTTTTATGAACTTACACCCCTTTTGCTTTTGTATAATTATTTGAAGTTGATGCTAAGTTACCAAACTTTGAGTTTCTTAATATTCCAATAACATTTCAAAGAGGAACAAACATGATTGTTGTTGCATTAATATGATTACAATCATCTTCTCAAGTGGTGAATAAATATCCAATGTTTCTTATTGCCCCCACAATTGAAACCAATGAGACCAAAAATGATCCCAAGGTCCCATATGATCCTGATACATGCATGGTGTGAAATTTCTATGTTGAAATTCCATGAAAACCAAGAATGTGAAAATTGAATCCATCTCTCAAAAGGTCTCCCATATAGGAAACTAGAACACTGCTCTACAAAGATGAACTCAAATAACTGAAGGTTGGTTTTCTTTTTGAAACCAACAACCAAACTTCTACTCCAAGTGAGGTGAAACCAAGCAATTCTAGGATCCCATTGCTGATATTTCACCCTTCCAAACATCATGCATAAAAAATATAGATCAGTAAAGTACATAAAAACATCATACAAATGTACATAAAGAAGGTACCTCATCAAAGAATCATGAAAATGATTGTACATCGAAGTAAGTAGATCACCATATGGCCCATACACACAAGTATCAAGTATTATATCATATATTCCCCATTAACATAGGTGAGAATCCCATCTCCGATAATATTTCTCCAAAAATATATAATTTTCATCAATATAATCATCCATGAGTTCTTTCATCCAAGAAGTTAATGAAGAAACACCACCAAAATCTGAACCAAATAAGGAGCAAAGAAAACTTGAAGACTTCAAGTGGCTCAAAAAAGTGTCATCAATACACCCATGAATATGTATATCATCATGAAATAACAAAGTATTTTTTTTCCAACAATAATTTTCTTCAATAATATATATCTTCACCCAAGTGTGGGATGAAGTTCCTCCAACATCAAATGGACAAGGCAAGGAGCAAGGGAAATCATGAGTCTCCAAGTAACTCAAGTGAATACCATAGGTGCATCGATGTAGACGTGTATCATCATAATGTAAAAATGGATGCTTCTATAAATGTAAGTAATATGGTTCTCTAATCATGCCATCATCAAAAGGAGAGGTAGGAGTTTCATATTCCTCATGTGGCACCATTAAAAATAAACCTTTCACCCATACTTCATTAGGATGAATGCTGCAAAATATGGAAGCGTAGGATGCAGGAGAAAGAACTAACTCACCCAAATGATTATAAAGTGAAAAAATTTCATCATGTGAAGGCTCCATATGGGTAGGAACATGCACCTCCCTAAAAAATGCAATAAATTCCTCATAGTTTGGTTCCACGGTAGTGGAATCATGCACGTCTTCAAAAAGTGTGCAACCATTTTCAGGAGGAAACTCAACTTCCTCTTCCACCACAACAAGTGATTGGCTCTCATCAAGGTTATATTCAAACACATCAAGAACCTGCAATTTTCCATGTCTCTCATGATCCCTTATGTCATGAGAATCCTTCAAGCAATATACCGTATGAAAATCTAAAAAACAAGAGGAAAAACAAGTATCTTGCAACCTATTAAGAAGTTGCTCATTTTGATTTTTGAGCCTGTGGATATCCTCATTATTATTCAAGTATGCTTCATGTAACCATTCATTAAGCTCAAACAAATTGTTTCTATAAAAAATCAAAGACATAAAATTACCTTCAATTGTGCACATTGCTCTTTGAATCTTCTCGGTGTCTTTAAGAAAGGATGGCTCCTCCAATGAAGAAACTTGCCAACAAGAATTTGATATGAACGCTTTAGTGTCATTGAGTATGCTAAGGGCCTCATGGGTATTCATTTCACTCATATTCAAATACAATTCAAGAAAAAAAGGTTCTTGTTGAGTAACCTACTCTTCTTATTTCTTATTGATTTGATCAACTTCTTGAAGCTCAAGTGGTGATGGGGAAGTTGATACTGGTTATTCATTATCTATCACAAGGTCTTCCTCTTCATTCTTATTAGAAAATTTTCTTGCAGCAAAATTTTCAAATCTGATCTCTATGTCACCAACATAGAGTTGTGACCACCAATTAGTAGGTACTCTTTCATAGTTCAATGATCCATCAATAGATTCTCTTTGATTTGCAGAACCCTCACTAGTAAGGATTGGGTGCTTGTATTCACTTTCCACTTTATGTTAATATTTGCAATCACCTTGAGGTAATTGATTCTCCACTTCATGATTATCTATTTGTTCCTGTAATGGTATATCTAGTCTCTTTTCACAAGTAGGCTAATTTTTTCTCATTTCATGCTCTTGCAAACTTGTGTATTGTTAATTGTCCCTTAATGAATTCACATTTGAAATATTTTTCCTAAATTAATTCAAACCATAATAAAACTATTCAAAATGAATGGTATTATGTGTCTCTCGATGATGGAAACTTCTACCACCCCCTACTGCCAGCTTATCCCTAAGTTGGCTATCCATCAATTCGAATCCTAGCATAAGTTGCTTGGTCTTATCATAAAATATGAATTATTCAATTTATTAAATTAATATATATAATACATAACTTAAATAGGTTCCAATACCATGCTATGATACCACTGTAATGTCCCTTTTTGGAAATTTTGGAGAAATGCACAAATTGGGCAAAATTCGAGCTTAACTAGTCATGACTCTAGAGGGTTCCAACTTTCACCAAATGGTCCTGAATTTGAAAGGAGATCCTATCGCGAGTCTTAAAAAATACCAAGGTTTTTTATGGATACTTTTTATCATACTTTAGACCTATTCAAACGTGTTTGGGGCTAATTACAAAAATACCAAAATTACTAGGAAATTGTCTTCAAATCCCCCCAAGGGTGATGGCCAAACTGGCTCTTCAAATCAAGTAATACCCTCTAAAATTTAAGAACAGAGTATGGGAATGAGTATCATATATCAATGAATATACTTACTAATATTTATTAAGTTCTTCAAATGCATTATGGTCTGCAACATTTGTATGGTAACTTTCATAGAAATTGCCTAAGGGAAATTTCAATTACTAGTTAGACTTCGACATAGGAATGGTAGAATATATGGTTCTGAGAGAAATATGAGACATGGAGGTAGTATATGGAATAAAAAATATTCCCAAAAAAATAAAACTCAAAGGAAAAACCTCCCACAAATTTGATACAATACTCCTCCAAGATTGAAGCCAAAGTCATGGAAACTAGTGATTCAATGGCATCGGAATGCACGCTTTTCACACGAGTTTCTTGGATTTCGACCCAAAAAGTTTATGGAAATGAAATTAAAGAGTAAAAAATCATATATTTCTATCAAAATATCCTGAAACTCATAGAATATATCTCATACAAATCCAGTATAAAACTATTTCAAAATTGAAGCCAAAATCCATGAAGACTAGTGATACAAGGGCATGAGTATGCAAGCTTTTCTTACATGTATTTCTGATATTTAAACTTAAAAATAATGTGTACATAATATTACAGATACATACATCATATATGCTTCCCTATAATCATAAAAATCATATAAATGTACTCATACAAATCTGATATAAAGCTACTTCAATTTTGAAGGAAAATCCATGAAAACTAGTTATTGAAGAGCATGTGGAGTGTGGGCATTGCATACATGTATTTATGATATTTCGACTTAAATAGAATTTTTATATGATATTACAAATCCATACATCATAAATAAAGTATTTTTCATCAACTATCCTTAGCAAGGTGCAAGAATCACTCCAACAAGTGCGCCATAAAATGTGAGTGTGGGGAAATGGACAAGAAGGAATGCGAGAATGGGGAGATAGATGAGAATTTGAATGTATGGACCTTCAAACTGAAAAAAAATATTATTCATTAATCTCTCATGATATTTCAAAATTCCCTCTCCATGAACCAACTTGGAAAGGAATCCAACTCCCTCGAAATTGGTTGACAAGCAGGGAGAGTGAACACTCACCGTGCAATGGACAAACAAAAGCTCTCCAAAATGAGAAATTCCAATTAAAAAATTATCAAAATATATTCTCCTTCCTCATGAAATCATTTTAATAACTTAATTATTCCTCCTAAGGTCGAATTTCCCTCCATGAGATTCCTCCAACTCATCTTAGTGGTTTAGTAACTCTCATGACACTTGTCTTCCTCTTCATGCTCAAATTCTTTCCCCAATTCGAATGGCTGCCTCTAACACCCAGATCCGATATCTTGCTAGATATTTTTATCCATAAAATGACATATTTCTCATATGTCAGCAATCAGGTCTGAATTTTTCATACTTGTCATAGAATATTCCATCATTTGTTGTCATAGAGTGCATAGAATCTCCTTTCAATTGGCACACCTTGTCTTCTAGTCTCTTCCTCTTCCATGGAAGTTATGCTCCTTTACCAATTCGAATTCCTTGGCTCATTATATGATATTTTACACCACATTACCATCCAATAATGTTACATTACCCATGTGTTCGATTTTGGATGAATATCATGCCAAGTGTGCGGGGAATCTAGTCACCCAAAGTCTTCACAAGCTTCCAAGTGTCTTCATGAACCCATGGCACATTATTTTATTAGAATTTATCATTTATGTGACCCATTTAAATGTGAATATGGTAAAATAATGTCCTTTTGGGTCCCATAGCTCCTTATTAAAAAAATTGTGTCTCCATCTCAACCTATGTAACTAGTAGGTTGGTGAAAAATTATTTCTAAATAGTCTTATTTGGAAATTATTTAATTGGGGATATGACAACAAACAATATGGGAATTCCAGTCAGAACGACCTAAAGTAAAGAAACAAAAGCATGTTAACTCAGAAAAGTTTGAAATCGGTCTTATACTAACAATATCACAAATTATCAAAGGGAAAGTAATTGCTAGGGAAATGATTTAATTGAAATAGAATTAGATGCAAGATATATTAAATAGTAGAATTTCCAAATTTATTTCAAGACAAACAAAAAAGGATTGACTTTCCCTTGCAATAAAGTAGTTAAACATACAATTCCCCTTTAAGGGAATTTGGTGTTAGTCTAAGATGAAGGATGTTGGGATCCTAAAAGACATAAAAAAATTGATGGTCTCTAGCATAAAGTATCCATAATGAAAAAGAGTGGGAATCATCCACCCTGCCATGACAATGCCCATAATTTTAGAAGGGAGATTTTGTGGACACCCACCTATGGAAGGAATGGAAAATATTTTTCCACTTGAAGAATTAAATTTCTTTATTCTACATGTTATAGTTCCTTTCTTTCATATTTTTCTAATTGTTATTTGTATATTTTTACTCCCTAAAGGCACCCTAGTTGATGTCTTATGCTCCATCGAGAATGCAAAAAATTTTGCAATCAAAATCTTGTTTTTCTCTGAATAATTTTGAATATCACCAAAGTACAAACCCAATATTGAATCCATATCCCAATATAAGAAAAAAACATTGTTCTGTTATTCTCAAAGATTCAAGCTGAATTCTTGGCACCGAGTGAGGAGGCCCCATCCCATAGATGGATTTGAATTTCATATCCTACTTTGAACCCATGATTTATTCCCTATTCCTCTCCAATAAATACTAAGACTAAAGACCAAAGCTAATAAAATTCAAGAGATGATCATCAAAGGTCGCACTTCATGCAAAAAATCCAAACCATTTAAAGGGAACAATCAACAATGTGATTAATGAGTGTCTTGTCCCACTAGTGGGTTGGGTGAAATCGTGCTACATGGCAGGATGAATCCTGAACTTTAAAGGCCCCAAAACATGCAAGGGACTTAAATATGGGTTTTCCTCATTGGAAAACTAGATTATCCTATATAGTTCACTAAATTAGATCCATTCCATTGGAGGAAATAAGATTTGTGGCAGACTTAAATGGAGAAATATTTCATTGACAACCTAGATGCAGTAGCATATTTTTTTAAGATGAATCCAAATAATTGGAGGATCAATAATAATAAAGGAATGAAATAAAATTTACCACACATCAATATCCAAGATTAAAGCACACAATTTATCAAGAGTTAATTAAGGTAGTTGGAGGGAACATGGTTTGTACTTAAAGAAAAAGAAGACATATCTCATGAATGGCTTGGATATTATCACACAGAAGGTTTGGTTATACTTTATCCATTGGAAATTCTATGGGACATTGTGTATAAATTAATCCTTTTGACACACCATTGGTTGGCATTGATCATGGTATCTTCTCCAAAGCAGATTTGGGACATTGGTGGTCTCACAAGTACACACTAAAGAAAGATATGCTCCTCTTGTTCACTGTAACGTATGATTCATAGATAATTGGTGAATTTGATCCTTGAAAATGATGATTAAGATATTTTGGATGAATAAGGGAAGCTCACTTGTTCCTATGATAGGAATATTGTTCAATATATTTGTTAAGAGAATTTCCAACTTTTCCTTTCCAAGAGAAGGAGCCACTACCTATTGTAATCTAAGAAAAAACAAACTTTCAAAGCGAGAGTTGTTAGAATCATGTAGAAACATGATTGTCCAGATAGGGTAAGACTATTCGCTTGTGTGAAGTAGCATCCATCCCTGGAAGCATGGTGTCAATCTAAACAATATATGTATTTTCAGATATATATTCCATCCTCATGGTTAACCCAAAAAATCCCACAATGAGCTCTACATGACCTACACCACCTAAATACATCCACATACGACCCTCATTTGATCCCCACACCCTCAAGAAGGCTTAAAAATATGAAAAAGAGCTTAAAAACCCCTAAAAAGAGACAAAATAGCTCTCATAGGGGCTAAAACCTTTAAAAAGGGGCTAAAAACCCTCAAAGGAGCTTAAAACCCCCAAAGGAACTAAATATTTGGTGAAAGGGGCTAAAATACCAAAAGAGGGGCTAAAGCCCCAACTAGGGGCTTAAAACCCTAAAAATCTCAAGAAAAAGTATAAATAGAGGGGTGGGGGTCACTCTCAAATTACTCTATCTCTCCCTATTGTTATGCTACCCGTGTGAGTGCCTTGAGACCATTTTCCTCTCAAGACATTCAACCTCCCCCTCCTCCATTTCTCCATTGATCGAAAGATCCCCATCCATTGAGAGGTGCTTCTCCAATCTAGGGCATGGAGGCCCATTCCAACCAGAGAAGGTATACTTGTCTATTTTCTGTTTTTTCTTTATTTTCTAAAATTATTTCTTTTTCAGTTTGTGTTTTAACATTAAGTTGCAAGTATCCATTGATTGCTTGCAAGTGGCTCTTTGTTTTATAACAAGTTTGATGCAGGGTTGTGGTTCTTAGTCCTAACCTTGTGTACAGGGGTTTCGTTTTTATTTTCATTTTCTATTTCTTTATGTTCTTCCATTCTCATAGCAACCCTACCCCGATTGGGATATTATAAACCCACTTCATACTTAGGATAAAGTATTTAATCATTATTTGATTAATTTCCTGCCTACTAGCCTAAATAGTTGGCATCACGTTGGTTAACACTTTCCATATATACCCAGGAGCACCTTTATCCTGATTCTGGTTAGATCCTGACAACTTTATTGATTTCCATAATTAGTAATTGTACTTTCTTGCATATTTTTTCTTTCTATTGATTTTATTGTGATTTTAAGTGGATAAGGTAATTCTAGTCAACTAGGAAAATTCTACCTTTTATTTCCAACCCATCCTCCATGATTTTCTCTCTAGATTCTAGGATTAGAATGTTTTTCCATCGCTCATAACAACTCATGTTAAGTTTTCTTAATTGCTTAGATAATATCTTAAAACAATTTTCCCTAATAGGATGACTGAAAGCAAAACATGCATAGGAACCCAAAGGTTTTCCTCACGGAAACCATAAGAAAGAAAACCTCACAAAACTTCCTTAGTATAGAACTCAACCAAAGGAGTGTAAACCCCATACAACTGCTTCCGTCTTCTTTCAGGAACACTCTTTCTTCTCTCTTGAAAACTTGCTTGATTGAGTGTGTATAAATCAAGAGGAGTGCCTCCATATTTATATTTTTCACTTGACTTGTCCTAGGACCTAACAGGGATGACTTGTCTAGCAAGACACCAAAAAACATTTATTCTATTGACACTTGGGTACTGTTGACCCGAATTACATCCAAAGGTTTACATTGATTCTTTCAATGACTCTTACATGGTCAAACTCATATCCTGATGGAGGAATACAATCAATACATCTGGAATATATTTCGAAGTTACAATACTTTAACAATCACTAGGAAGGTATTCAACCTAGGTAGCAACTACTAAAACAATTGTACATATGACTGATGAGTCTCTAAATGTCATATGAACTTTTTGAACACCATCATACATCTTCATCATCGATATCAGCTGGATCATCTTCTGCAACCTCGGAATGTAAATATTGAATCATATTCTATTGGTACTGGATCATATTCTATCACGTCAATATATTCCAATGCTTAATCATATTCTACAACATCAGTATGTGGATACTGAATCATCTTTTGCCTATACTGGATCATCTTCTGCAACATTAGTATGTGAATATTGAATCATCTTCTGCAACATCATTATGTGAATACTGAATCATCTTCTGCCAACATCAATATGTAGATATTGAAACATCATATGCAACATCAATATTTAAACACTGAAACATCATCTGCAACATTAGTATGTAAATGCTGGGACATCATTTGCAACATTACTATATCAATACTAAAATATCATCTGCAACATCACTATGTAAATCCTAAGACATCAATAACATCTTTAGCAAGTTAGTGCTAAAACAACATCATCTATAAATGTTAGATCATCATCTGCATTATCGGCATAGAGATGTTGGAACATCATCATCATCAACATAAAAAAAATTGAAATAACCTCATCATCATTAGTATATAAATATTGAACTAATATCATAAACAATCATTACAACAATCATCAATATGAAAATAATGAACCTGCTACATCATTTTAGGAATACTGAAACTATCTCAGCAATCATCTCAACAATCATCAATATATCAATATTGAACCTGCTACATCAGTATAGGAATACTGAAACTATCTCAATAATTATTATTATAACAATATTGAAACCACATCTTTCCCACTAACTATCTTGAAGTAGTATCTTGGTCTGTTCTCTGGTAGATCTATTCAGGCATTTTTTCTAACTTACTAACCCTTTAGATTCAACACTGCTAGTCCTACAAATTGATCTTCTTGGGGACCAACAAGAATTTTTCTAGCTTACTAACCCACTTGGGTTAAACATCTTTAGCCAGATATAATAATCCCCCTAGGATACACATGCCTCGTTTGACTTACTAACCTTGTTGGGTCAACAATCCTAGCCATACTTACCCTACTCTAGGATAAGCTAGCACCATTGCATCCTTATACCATCTATTGTCACTCCCTATCTCTCGAAAGGTCCTTTCATACTACACCAAGATTGTATCAAAAGTATTCAAAATTTACATGACACAAAGGCTTAGTCAACACGTCTGCCACTTGTTCCTATGTAGGAGCATACTTGAGCTTTACATATCCCTTTTGAACCATATCCTGGATGTAATGATATCTAAATTTGATAAGTTTATTCTTGTCATGAAATACCGGGTTTTCTATCATCTTAATACAACCGTGGTTATCACAAAGGATACCAGTAACATCTATCTCTGCATCAAATAAACCTACCAACATCTTGCAAATCCATACCGCTTCACTACAAGTTAAACATGTTGAAATGTGTTCATCTTCTACCGTGCTAAGTGAAATACTAGCTTGATTTCTACTTAACAATGAGATCATTCCTAATCCCAAACTAAAACAACATCTTGAAGTGCTCTTTCTACCTTCAGCGCTTCCTTTCCAACCTGAATCTATAAATCCATGTAATCGAATCTCGTAATTTGATGCATATCTGAGACCATAGCGTAAATTCCCCTTTAGATATCTCATCACCTATTTTGCTCCAATTAGGTAAATGTGTTTCGGATTCATCGTATATTGACTCAAATTGTTTAGAAAAATACATATATCTAGTCTTTTATTGGTTAAGTACATCAGACAACTAACAATTAGTCTGTATAGGGTGGCATCGACTACTTCTTAAGTGTCATCATTCAATAGTTTCAAATTTGTTGTCACCAGAGTAGTCATAGCCTTGCAATATATCATCCCAAACCTTTTTAGGATTTCTAATTCGTATTTTCCTTGGTTTAGGAAAATATCATCTGGATACTACCATACTTCAAGACCTAGAAAATAGTGCATCATTCCAAGATCTTTCATCTCAAATTCCGCAGCAAGCTTCTTGTTACATTCATTAATGGGCTTATCTTCACCTGTCAAAAATAGATTATCTACATATAGTAGAAATATCATAATTCCATCACCCTCAACTTTATAGTAGAGGTTGGAATCTTTTTTACTCTTGGTAAATCCTAAACTCATTAGGAATCTGTCAATTCTTCCATACCATGCACTAGGCTCTTTCTTTAACCCATACAATTCCTTCTTGAGTTTACATACATGAGTTTTCTAATCATTAGTCTTGAAACCTAGCAGTTGTTTGATATAAACTTCTTTTTCTATCAAGACATTTATAAATATTGTCTTTAAATCGATATAATGTAACTTCCACTTCATATTTGATTCCAAGGAAAGGATGGTTCTAATTGAGGTATACCTAGCTACTGGTGCAAAGGTTTGCTCATAGTCGATTCCTTCCTTCTGGGAGAATCCACGAGCTACAAATATTTCCTTGTACTTTTCTATACTACCATCTGTTGAGTGTTTTATTTTGAATATCCATTTTGAGGATACCACTGATTTTGGTCTTGGTACTATTTCCCATACATCATTCTTTATAATGGATTGGTATTCATTGACTATTGCATCAACTCATTCTTTCTTATTTGTTTCTTCTTCAAAACATGTTGGCTATTTATCAATCAGATCACACATCAAAGATACACAACTAACGTATAGCTTTGGCTTGTTTCTTTCTCTGATGGTTCCTTGTAGGACAACATGTATTTCTTCTTCTTCAATTACTTAACAAGCCTAAGCAAGTCTTGTCTTCCGTGAGGTCATTTCACTAGTAAATTCTTTAGGTCTCTAAGGTTCTCTCATGTCATGATCCTCAGGAATCTGATCTTATTCTTCATTCCTAACATGCTTAGGACCGTCTGCATCTCTAGGATTTTCATCCTCCTTGTTAGAACTATTTTATTTTTGTTATAATTAGTGCTATCACCGCATCCATTTTAGGTTTCACTGGTGATTGGACAATTTCAAGGTTTTTATCATTTTAATAATGCATAAAAATTTCCAGGTTTGGAAAGAATTTTTTTTTTTTTTTATAAATTTGGCTAAAATGGATTCGAATTCAATTGTTGGCCAGAATATTAGGATTTGTGCCATAGGGAAAAAAAATTATCAACATTAAAAAGGAAAAGTATTGGTCCAAGCCTAATCTACAAGTTATCCCAACACCGAGAGATCTAACATATGGCCATTTTGACCATGTAGCTACCACATCCACACAACACAATACACAAGTCAAAGTTAACCAACACAAATCAAATCCCAATAACCAAGTCGAAATCGAGGAGAATCCCACAAGAGGCATGAAATTGCTCCACACATCAATGTAAGTTGAAACCATCAACATATATAAACCATGAAAAGGTGAAGTACTATGCACATGTGGTATATATTACCACAATTGTTTTTTAAGTCTATCCATCTAACTTTCCTCAGCGAATGCATCAGCATGCTTATGCAATACGTGCGTAGAGATTTATATTTGGTGTGTTTATATTCCAGCATCTAGAGTGTGCGGGCTATAGTCTACTAGACTTAGTCTTCCATGATGATTTGTCCATGATTTGTTCAACGATTTCACTCGAAAAAAAAATGTCATGGATTTTTCATGGATCCGTACCAAAAAAAATTCCCTAGGAAGATTGTCAGAATACAAAACAAATTCCCTAGGCATTAAATAATGTCTCCACTTTTTAAGAGCTTTCACAACAACATATAATTCTCTATCATACGAAGAGTACTTTTGTTTATGTTCATTCAATTTTTCACTGAAATATGCCATTGGCCTCTATTTTTGACTTAAAACCACTCCCATTGCTGTTCCACTTGAGATACTTTATAAAAAGTCCATTTATGTTTCTACAGGTTTTCTTCCTCCACCACGTCCTACAGGAAATCCATGTATGCGTCCCCTTCTTGGTGACATCTTTCTTCATAGAATCAATTGATCAACTAAGCTACTACGTAGAATATTTGTCTGACTCTGATACCAGAACTGATGGCCTCAAATACCAGCTATATCTAATACTTCAACTTACATGCTGAATTCCTGATTGAAATCTTCTTTCTAACCTTCAACTCAGGTTCTCCACAATTTCATCATTCCACAAGACGTTTCTCGCAACTCCTTTTCCGCAACACTGCAGATTGCGAGATGTGGCTTTACAAAGTTTTTTTTTAAATTGATGTTTTCAACTAATTGCAACCCCAATGGTTTATCCCATATGCGGGTTACAAAACTTGACTTTACGAAAACTGAGTTCTCACAATTTCCATATTTCCCTATTTTCGCAATTTCGTATTCTTTCACACCGTCAATTTTTGTGGATTAGTTCTCACCCGTTGACCAGTCTCTAGATGTGGAACATATTGTAACCATTGATTTCTATCATGATATTTCTTTGCAGTTCGATCTTCTCTGATATCGATCTTTGTATCTCGCCAAATTGATGACTAAAAGGATCAATTTCTATGTAATTCAGAAACTAAATAATTTATACACATAATTATGGAGTGAAAGCAGGATGAATTCACATCTCTAGATATTTATATAAAGCCGGGATTCCATCAAAATACACATAGAATGTAATCATCTGTTCTTTGTTCAACTTGATCATGATTTCAAACACAGAGAATTCAACTTATTCACTCCTTCTGTGCACACTCTTTATTCTCTCGTCTTTCACTCCTTTTTCCTTTTCCTTCTTCCCTCTCCTTTTTTTTAGATCTATTACACTCAAATTAATTTATAACACTCAGAAAACCTGTCAGATCTGACTAAGTTGGAATTGAGGACCTAATAAAAGAAAACCTTATCGAAAAAGATCAATCCTTGAGAAATCCATGCAGGGATCAAGGAGAACAAAGGAAAAATTTCCACTTATTACAAATTTAAAACTAATTCTACCTACTTGTCATCGAACCCTATCCATCTAGAACTTGATTACTAGTCAAGATGACTCATTAGTAAATGAACTTTGAGCTGGATGCTAAATTGATTCATCGGTCAATGAACTTGGAGTTGGATTGTCCTGCATCAAGTAGGATTTGCATTTTTCACCTGGTGACCCAATCTTCAAAGAATCCAAATTTCAGAATTTTGGTGACTCCACTGGAAGCAAGATCCATAAATTAGGTTTTCAAAGAAAACCTACAGAATCTATTAGGAAATGAGCTCATTTTATAAAGATATGGAAAGGCATGGTGAAAACATTAGGTACTCAAGTTTCAGTTTTATCCAAGATATTATGTCCTTTCTTATCAAATATTTATTGTCCTTTCATGATCTTATCGAAATAATTTTCCACAGTTTATTGCATTTGAAACAAGACCATGGATTCAATTTTGTATATCATTATTTACAAACTAAAAATATTTCTGCATCCTGTACATTTAATTCCTAACCAATATCCTTCATTCGAGTTGTATAACATCAATGATAAGGTGCAAACCTCATGATGCTGAAGTTGATACTATACTCTTGCCATGTGACTTTGTTCATTCCAAGATCCAAAAACGGTATATACCACTTCAGTTACCTCATGTCCTTCATTATTTTTCTACAAAGCACTATCAATACCTTCCTATATTTGATGTTGAATCTGATAACCTTACAACCACAAAGCATCTTCAATATTTTGAGCATTTCATTGACCTTTTTGAAATAGAGCATGATGATGTTTGTATGAGATATTTTTCTCAATACTTACAAGAAAATGTTAAAGAATGGTTTAAGCATTTAGATCCTAAATCCATAAAGACATGGGAATAATTTTCTAATATCTTTTTGAAGTTCCGGGGTAAGAGAAGATCAGTGGAATAAATTATTTCAGAATTGTATTCTATGAAGAAAAAAGAAAATGAGACTGTCAAGTTTCAGCAAGAGATTTGCTAGTTTCAATTATAACACGCCTAAATAAATCCAACCACTTGAAAATGCTACTAAACAATATTATGAAAAAAAATTCCCTTCATAATTGTCCTTACTTATTTTGGAAAGAAAGGAAAACACTTTGCAACAAATGTTCATTGATTCTTTATAGGTTGAAGATAATCTTAGAATGTCTAAAAAAATTATAGATCAAGATAGTGATGATAAAATTGAAAAAAAATTAGAAATGGAAAAACAACATGAACAAGAATAATTTATTCTACATTTTAATTCTTCTTATTGTTGTGCAAATTGAACCCAATAGATAGACCAATTACACTCACAAAATTGCTAATCAAACATGCAAAATTCACACAAAAGGAGACTAAAATTGGAGCATAACTTAATTCTGTATTGAATAAGTGTACATTAGACAGCCATATGACGTAATAGGCTGCTTAAATATATAATTACATGAGATATTCGAAAGCAATAGGTTTCTATTCGAGTTGGTCAAAAAGTAGGCTTACTAAAACAAGTCAAATTCCCCATAGGTGGAAAAAATGACTTTCCAAATCCATGAATATCCTCATGAATTAGATAAAGTAAGTGGGAAACATAATATGTGGTGTAATGACAACTAATTCATGATTTTTTATGGAGAAAAGGAAGGAGGATGATGTGGTAAAAAAACAAGGCAAGTTCCCCTAGACTAGCTTTTCCTTTATGCCTTAAAACAACTGTAAAGCAACGGAGCTTTTAGAAAAAGAAGATATGCACTTTAAGGAACCATGAATAAAGAATACATGCTAAATATGTTCCAGGATGATTCCAAAGTGCTCCATGACCCAGTTTAGCAAGTATTGACTATTGGCGAAAACTCACCAACAAATCCTCATCGACAAGGGTTCTCACTCTGTCGATGCCCAACCAGCATGATCTCCCTAAGCACCGGCCCAGGAAGGGGTTAAATTTCCCAACAAAATATGTAGAGAATATGAAGTCTCACCCAAGATGTTTAAGGGAGAGCTGTCAGAACTAAGTTTTCGGTAGTAAGAAGGGAGTAAAAGGCATCCGACGGGGTTTTAGCAACATAAATATCAGATTGCAGAAATAAGATAGTAAGCATAATCTATATTCATCGCAACATATCTAACAATCACATCATTCATTGGTCACATAAGGTCAGCGTAGCAGTATAAAAGAACTTAAACCATCCATTATTAGAAATGCAACCGAATCACAAGAGATTGCAGAGACATCAATAAACCATAATCGAAATGTGATAGAATTGGAATAGATCATAGCATCATAATTCATGATAGATTCAACATACTTCTCATTGAGATCATAGCAGAGAAAAAAAGAAGACAAAAGAAAACATTTATGCAACAACTGTCATATCACATTAATCCTGCGCAAAGGATCCAGAATAGGCAATTCTTCTCCACAATTGGAGGCTGAATACATCAAAAGAACCTAGATAGATCGCAGATACAACAGAAAAATCTCCAAAACCATAGACAGATCACACTAGAACTCAAGCGATAATCATGCTCAAGATAATATTGATGTCTATCACAATTGCAAAACTAGTTCTATATATAGGCTTGTGCCTTTACATTGAAGATCCACTTCTAACTAACTTGTAACCATTAATGTCCTATGGCAACAAAACTTGGTCAAATAATATATTAAATATTGAAAATGGTTATTTTTTCACCCATCGCGCTTATTTGGCCTTGCATGGTACTATGTGAGATTGCATAGATGTCGAGATGTTGCACAACTCACTTACCAAAACCCCTTCCAATAGGCCACCAACACAGTCTTGTGGTTCATCCTCGAGCCAGGTCAGGTTGATAGGGTATATGTCGATGTCCGCAGCTTGAAATATTCAAAGTGTTGCACGATCTCATGAACCTGGAGCTATATTTTGTCGGAAACACTTTGACAATTATTCAATGCCTGCTGCACTAGGTGCTCTTCCATATCCTTGCCGTCAACCATCTGCCAATTCCCTTGCACCACCTACAGCATGGAAATTACTTTAACAACCAACTGTCCACCAATTTCTTGAAACTCATATAGTTGAGCACAACACTTTTCTTGGCCTTCATGGGCATGAAAAGCTCTCTAATGAAGATCCTTTAATTCCTTAGCCCTCATGATCTACACCATCAGTGCCATTACCCACGGTGATGTTTTCAGCATCGTCAAGTGGCCTTCAGCTTCTTTCACTTTCCCTGTCAACTAATCGAGCTACTCATCTTTGACAACGCTCTACCAAAATTGTGTTGTTGCATCCATGATGGTCTTGGATTCTTGCTCCATGGTTTCGAATTGGGTTGTTATTTCCTCAATAGAATCCTTTTGTTCAGCAACCTACTCCGGCGGTATCGGTCGTTGGACCAGGGCATTGAGCATTAGGTTGGTATCTTGAAGCTTGACAATGGTTTCCCCAAGTCACTTGGCCTTATCAACTACGGTAAGCTCAACCATTCTCTCAAAAATATATTGACAAGCCTCATTAACGACTTTCTCAACCTTGCCGCAACTTGTACATAGATGCGCTTGTTCAGCAATAAGGCGGTCTTGCACCTTCTTCAACTTAATAATTTCCTTAGAAGCCTTATGCTGCAGCTTAGTTTGTGCCACCTTCAATGCATCTATTTCTTGTACCTTCTCTTCTTCCAGCTGCACATTGACATGATGTATCTCCTCTGCTTATTTCTGCAGCTTCTTGGATACACACTACGACTGTATGTATCTATTAGTCAGCTCCTTCTGTCTATCCACCAATTCTTGGGTGGTCATGTGTTGTAGCTCCACCAGTATTGGAGCTAGTAACTTGTTCATACCCAAAGCGATGCTCTGGATTAGCTACAATAGCTGGTTCACTTCTTCATTTCCCATGTTGATCGTATTTGGGGGAACTTGTACATTCCTATCCTGGGGCTTAGTGTTGATCAACGGGACATTTGACATCATATGCCTCATGGATATCCACCTGGAAACAATATCAAAAATGGAATTTAACCTACTCTTACCACACCAAATTATTCATGGTTTGACTCTCGGATCGCCTGTGTCGTTGCCTTAGAGGAGTTAGTGATCGCTTTGATGAGCCTCTTCAGTTGGTCCTCCATCCTCGACCAGATACCACTGACCCCATAGTATTCCTAGTGCCATTTAGTGCGATTCTCCTCCTTTGTGTTATATGCTTCAGCCTCGAGATCCGTCGATCACTCGTTGTCATATTCATGAACACTCGGCTCCTTCTAGGCAGGCTCTTTTGGGGCATCAGGTGGCAACTCCTTAGAAATTTCATCCTAACTCACAGGGTTGCACTATTCAGTTGGCCACTCTTGAACAATAGCATCCATTTCTTCCACCATGACTTTGTAAGCCAGGGGTAGCCACTCCCTGTTGAGGTCCCATTGCGCATGAATGTAAATGGAATGTGTCCTAATAACGAATCGAATGAGTTGCTGATACTTGGTGGCTGCATAAGGACACACTCAGGGAACTATGACAGTGGTGGCCTGTAGCCCTTCCCAATAGACCTAGAAATGAGTTGCACTTTCCACCTATTGATTGGGATCCTCAACCTACCACAAATTATGGTATCATGCAGCACGACACACCTTCGCCGCATCGACTGTCATTGGTTGGTAATCCTCGGGTTCCATCCAGGTGACAAGTGCAATAATAATTAAGAGCCAACTATATGAAAGCAGCCACCTAGCGTAAGTATCAAGATCATATTCGAGCAACTGGTTAATCAAGAACAAAGACTAGTTCATTTGTACACCTTTGGTACATTTCTGGGCGCATGCGACCACACCCAAGTTGCATTGGACTAGTCGATTCCCCTGAAAAACCTTGCTCGCCAGAATTCACACCTCGATATGCACTGCTTATGAGTTAATGCTATCAATATGGTAGTAGAAACCATCCCACTATAAGACAAAGATATCCTTCAGCTACTTGGTAAGCTTCTTGTCAGTATCCCTCCTGCGGATATGCTGTGCCGGATCTTCCTTGGCCTTCAACAAGCCCATAATTCTCACAATTAAATCTACTGTGATAGGGATGGGTGTATTCAACCAAAGATTACCCCCATGAAAATAGGCCAATATTTTTTTAACACAGCCATGGGCTTCATTCAATCCTCCAAAATGAGGCATATTGATGAGCCCAAAAAATCCTGAGTTGTCTAACCCACTCACCCAAGGTTGTAAAATATACTGAATTAGGGCACCAGGCACTGTCGGAACTGACTCGTAAGGCTCATCCTGGACATCTTTAAGTAACAGCAAATCATGTCCTCAAATTTCAATCAAATCAGGGAAGGGATGATACCGACCACTCAAGTCATCGCTTCTGGTAGCAGCGGCAATTTTGGCAGATACTTTTGATTTTTTGTTGGCTACCTCGGCTTGGCTCTCGGACAAATAGGAGTGACATATCCCAAGATATCATGAAAAGAGATTCTGCTAGTTGTTGTGGACTCTATAGCTGCTAATCTCGATGGCCCGGTCTGTGTAGTTCCTTCTCCTTACACTCTAGCTGACGTGCGGGCGTGCCTCTTCTGCGGTGGCGTGGAACTATGCTTCTAATCCTTTCGCTTCCTCTTGGGGATAGACGATGAGCCAATCGACATGGTCATGAATTCTTCTTCGAAGGCCGTGGGATGAATAGGGTATTTTGGTTCACTGGAAATCTCAATTGTGTTGAGGTCGTTCAGCATGCCTCATGCCCCAAACCTTACAATGCACCTAACGACTCTAGCCTTTTACTCTACAACTCACTCACAAGCTCACACCAAAAATACCCAATTCACACTTTGCTCAACACTCTACTTTCTTAAGTGAACAATTCCTTCCTACTGCATCCTGAACGAATTTTATAGGCACTTCTCAATTCAAACTCATCATTGCCAAATATGTTATCTCCATCATGTCTAAATCCAACAATAATGACGCCAAATCCATCGAAAATATTACCCTTCTAACAGTCAGATCAACCATTAATGCACGTCACTTCAACAAGCATCACCAACTAACTGTTTTAACTACCTACAGCTATTACTCATTTGACCAACCCACAACTCTGTAGCTATCGTAGGTGATCTCCCTTCCATTGCTACTAACTCTTATTTGAGCGCATTTTTGGCCCCTAGGATCGCCTTGTTGCTATCTAATTTAATTTTTTTTCACAACACCTCAAGCAGTGCGCAGCTCTGGCCCCATCCTATAAGGCTTTAAGCGACTTGCATTGACGGGCGTCGAAAATACCTCACCATCTAATTGCTGTAACTGAAGTGCACCTACAGAAGTATGGGAATGAACAAGATACTATCCTAACCCTTGCATCTGTAACATACTTGGATGATTTATGAATTTTCTGTCATATAACAGCACCAAATCTCCTTTCGTAAACTATGTTTCCTTAATGTGGTGATCATGCCACATCATCTATCGATCCTTCGCAACCCACTAGTGAAAGCCTGCAACAAAGCAGTCTTCTTCAAGCTGGGCCAACTATGCGATGCGCTCTTCTAATGCTTCTGTATCATCCATGCCTATCGCCATAGTGATGTGCAAACTAGGAACAATGTATTCCATTGGATGACCACCTATTTCCCATAGAATAGCTTTGTCACTCTTATTTCCAATATTTTGTTGAATGATTCGATAGACCCATTCGCCTACGGATGGTATGGTGTACTCCTCTTATGTTGCACCTGCAACTCCTCAGTTAGCACTTTTACAGTTCAGTTGATGAAGTGACTTCCCTGGTCACTCATCAAGATCTGGGGACACCCAAACCGTGTCATAATGTTTTCAAAGATGAACCTCGCTATTGTCGCAGCAGTACAATCGATAACTAGTGGGGATTTTCCCACCTGGTTAGATAGTTAGTTGCAGTAATGATGTACGCACCCCAGTCCTCTTCCCAGGTGGATTAATAGGACCCACAAAATCCATGTCCCATTTATCAAAAGGTTGTAGAGTCGCTTGCGGCACCAGCAACATCTCATCCCACCGCGACGGTTTACCGACATGCTAGTAGACATCACAACTCCTCGCATATGTTGTAGCATCATTATGCAACATAGGGAACCATAGCCCAGTGCGCAACATATTTTGTGTAGTATCTCGTCCTCCATAGTGATCTCCCGCAATTCTTGCATGTGCTTCTTCTAGAATGGGACCCTGTTCATGTGGTAGGATACACCGTTGCAAGATTTCCTCTGGTCCAAGCTTGTATAACTACCGAGCAATTAGCTGGAAATCAGAAGCCTACACTGCCAGCTTCTTCTTTTGGCTAGTCGACATGTCCTTTGAGGCAACACCAGTGGCCAAAAACTGGATAAGTGGGGCATAGTGATCATCTGCGATGTCGACATGGAACAGTTGCACATCTGGCAAGCTGTCATCAATATTGGTTGGTTCTTCATCGGTCTCGATGCGAGACATGTGATCAGTGCCAGCTTTCAACCATCTTGGTTTCATGATTATTTCAAAATCAAATTCCTAAAACAAAAGAAGCCACTGACAGATCTTCCCCCCCAACATAGGCTTATTGACGAAGTATTACAGAGCAGAATGATAAATGAACATCTTGAAATTTCCACCCAACAAATAGTGCCTGAACTTTTGCAAGGAATAAACCATTTCCAATCCTTCTCTTTTTGTCGTTGTGTAATTTCGTTTAACAAATGAAAACTTCCAACTGGCATATGTGATTGCATGATCCACGTCACCCTCACCTGGTTGCATAAGCATGACCCCTAGTGAAATGGACGAGGCGTCGACATGCACACGAAACTCCTTATTCCAATAAGGAAAAACCAGTATAGGCATGGAGGCCATATTTTCCTTCAATGTGTCAAAACTACCTTGACATTGCTGGGTCCATTCATATGCTACAACCTTTTTCATTAGTTTCTCCATGGGGGTAGTAATCGCAGCGTATCCTTTGATAAACTTATGTTACTATCATGTATGCCCCAGTGTTTCCTTAAGCATATTCACATTTGTCGACAGTAGAAAACTAAGAATGAGTGCGATCTTTGCTGGATCAACCAACAAACCGTTCTTACACACTATGTGTCTGAGTAGCATTCCAAACGGCGCACAAAAAATGCACTTCTTAGAATTTAATGCAATTTGATGCTATCAACACCGTTCAAGCATCAATCACAAGTTGTCAATATGGTCCCTAATTATCCCATAGATGGTCCAATCATCAATATATACTTGGAGGAACTTTTGAATGAAGTCTTTAAACATGACGACAATGACCCAGGAAAATACTGCTGGCACATTCTTTAGCCCAAAAGGCATGACTGTTTATTGGAAACGGCCCCATTCAGTGACAAAAGTGGCCGTACGACAATATGCCTTTACAATACGGATCTAGTGGTATCCCAAAAAACAATCTATGAAGGAATACATCTCCTAACTGCATACTCCTTCAAGGACTTCATTTGTGAAAGGATCCGAGAACGGATCATGCACGCATGCATCATTCAACTTCCTTAGGTCGATGCAAATGTGTATTTCACTGGTATTTTTATCCTAGACCACCATAGGGCTTATCCACTATGATTCCTCCAATAGGCTCGATGATCCCAGCATCCAGCATCTGGTCTATCTCAGCCTTCACATGGTCCTTGTTTCATGGGTTCAGTCGATACAGCCTCTCCCGCACAGGTTTGGCATCTGGTTTCAACAGGATTTTCATCTCACCCAGGTACCCTAATATCCCCATCATCTCTAAAAACTGTGTCGAAAAATGATCCTGGAATTCATGCAGCAGGTACATGATTTTGGCCATTGTCTCCTCGTCTTTGTAATCCTTGACATTGGAAAATTTTGGGTTCTCTTCTGACCTGATGTTGACTTTCTTGATCTTCAACGGATGAATCACTGAATCCGTCGGTATGTCGGGTGCTATGACATCACAGATTCCTTCTACTTGCAAAATATTAACATTCTACAACTGGTCATCATCCTTAGATTCCCCAGATAGGTTGTATCATGTCATCATGGATTGTATCAAGTAGTGTGCATGTGGATAAACTGGGTATGAAATAGGGACAAATTTCAACACTATTTTGTGGATGATGTGCAATGCATTATGGACTTCTGGGTTGTTGTCCTGGAATCTAAACATCTGTGTAAAATAAATGGAAAACTCCTCCCAAGTGGTGATAGTTCTACGCAACTCAACCACTACATACCAGGATCTTGGCATCTCGTCAAGAGTGTGAACAAAGGCTTGGAACCACTCATCTTTGGGTTGCGATGCCCATAAATCCTGACACTTAATCACATGACTGGTGGGGTCATTCCTTGCATCATATATCCCAACATGATAGACCTCCAAATCACTGAAGCGCACCATCATCAATCTCTGACACTGTTCATAGTCATGGATCATCTGCTTGTGCGTTTCCCAACATCGAGCTGGAGTAGCCTTCAGCGTGACGTCGAGGGCCAATATCCTTTGTGGTTCAAGAACTTTCTCTTCAAATTCTTGAAGGAATTCTAGTAACGCTGGGAGCCCTTCATAAATTGGCAACTCAACAATCTCAGTCATGATATGACAAAGAGCTTGTGTAATTGACCTACATTTCCTGAATGACACTTCATGCAACCTATTTTGCCAATTTTCCAGAGCATCATCAAAGTTAGAGGATGCAGTAATTGTGCTGTGCCATCCAAGTTCACCATCAATGGTAGGATGGATATAGTCTTCAGAGATGTTGTAAGCATGATCCCAACTTCTACTGACTCCATCCTTCACTAATTCAATATACCGGCGGCCTTCTTGAGGGTCCATGGGAGCAATGACACTGACATCCTGGTTTTGAAACATCATGACCCATTTCTTGAAATTGATGACCACCATTCTATCATTAGCCCACCCAATTCCTAGTAGTGTGGGATAGGAACCTCCATCTTCTACTACTTCTATCACATCTAAATCAGCATGCATTTTCATACCTTCAATATCAACAACTAGGTTTGATACGCAATGAATGGGATGGAATTTTGCCTAATTTGATAGTCTCAACTTTACCGACAACCATTCCAAGGTCATATTCCCCATCAACTGCTAGGTTTTCTTGGTCAGAATGTTTACATCTGATCCAAGATCCAGAATAATAGATTCAACCTTGTAATCTCCAATATAGATATTCATCCTCATATCCTTACCTGTCTTCGTCTTTTGCAAGGAATTTACCATGGAATCCTTTAATTCCTTATCCAGGTGGTACACTAATGTCTCAAGCTCGACAAGGGATTCGGGGTCCCTTGCCAATGAAAAACAACTCCCAAAGAATTGTTGCAAGGTACCATGCTGTCATGATGGTCCTGCCTCTACAGATGGATAAAAAACAAATGGCATGTCAATAATTAGCAAATTACTCCTATTTCTCCTGATTGCATGCTTTGATTTGAAGAAAGTGCCCTTCCTCATCGCAATATCAAATGCTACCTTTTTCTTTCCAGTGAGCCAAACTTGCTGCAATGGTCCATCTTCTCCAGTCGTCGCACTGGCGAGAGTGACAAGCCCAATGTCGACATCCTTCATTCGTGGTTTGACTTGAATTGTCACAACTGTTGATCCTTGGTTTAGGTTCTAAGCTTGATTCAATCGCGGGTTCTGATTCAATGGCTGATTCATCGGCAGATTCTGATTCTAGTGCGGGTTTTGAATCTGATTCTATGATGGGATCTGATTCTGCATTGTTGACTGGTTTTGTACTTGGAACATTGGTTGGTTCTAAGTATGTGCATGCTGCAACTGAGGAAGGGTTCCAGCATACATTTTTCAATCAGCTGAGGAAAATATTCAACATTATGCTCACTGGCTGCATAGCATGTACACTATGCATGAGGGAACTACCTCTGATTGTGCCTGAATACTCTACAGGTGTAACACCGGATTGATTCGCAACCTCTTCCTCCTCCTTGACTGAGGCTTCCTGCTCGTCCATGAATCGTCCACAAAATCCTCCTCAGACTCCTCCTTGTTGAAACTAAGGTTGGGCCATCTACTACTGTGGTGGGTTTGGTTTCCAATGGACACAGTGCACAGCTTTAACATATTGCAGCTAATATTGAATGAGTGGCGCCTGGTTATACAGTGGTCATGGCACATACTGCGGTTGCATTACAAGCTGTGGCTATGGTGCAAACTATGGCTGCACTGTGAACTATTGTTGTGGTTGCATTGGGATAAATTGCATATGGGGAACTGGTGTATACTACACCTGTGCTACTGGTTGTACCATTTGAGGTTATTCTTTCATTTCTTGGGGGTCCTCACCTTTCAAAAAATATGAATCATATGTCCTTTCCTAGAGAAAATCATAAGCTCGACAGCTTTTATCATCATGTCCTAATAACCGAAAAAATGTACACTACAGATTTTCTACCTTGGTAACCATATTTTGCATGTATTCGGAGTTCTCATGTCGATGCCCATACACCTGACATATCTGGCACCATGGTATACTAGCGCAACTCAACGGGTTCGGGGCTCCTAAAAGCAAATAATTCTGCAACGTCTGACATGTATTCTTGGTATGTCCATCTGCATAACACCGAGTGCACCAAAGGTCATCATGATATTCCTTGTATTTCTTAATATCTTGTAGTTGGAGCATTAGGTTGGCCAAATGTTCCTGAATCTGGTTCATTTCGACCACGGTTTCTCCTACCATCGATGCCTCTAGTTTTATTGCGGTTTTTGGAGCCTCGCTCTGTGTCACAATATTTTGCTGCATTAGCGGTTCTCTGATATGTGGGACAAGCGCAGTGATGAACTACTCCTTGTGCTAAGCATCAATCATCTAGAATATTACTCAAACCATCAACGTCTTAAACCATTGATCAAAGTACCAAATTATTTCACTGGGGAACTACTTGATTTTCTTCAACTTGGTAATGTACTGAGCCTCAAACTTTGGATTCTTCAATTCTTTGAATAACCCTGTACTGATCTCATCCAATGTTTGCGAGGTAACTCCCCGAGGAACCCATGTGAACCTCATGTACCACTCCAACACATGACTTCTAAGGGTGGTGGCCAGCTAGATTTTCTTTACATCATCATCTATAGTCTGTGGGGTGGTCCAGATCGCCTCACACAAGAACCAGTATTGCTCTAGGTCATCGGTGTTGTTTCCATGAAATATTGGTAGCTTTATTTCCTTGTTCACCATTCTAATCCTTCTTCCTCCTACCGGTACTCTATTGCTAGGTTGTTGCTGACACGTTAGGAAAGTCTACGTAGAATGCGTGTTTCTTCCTTGTGGTTGAGTAGTGCACAAAGGTGTGGGAATCTTACTGCTAGGGTTCGATCCTATCATCATTATGGGCATAACCTGGGCCTAGTCATCCCCGTTGTCACTATAAGGTTTCTTTGTCTCATGTGGTTGTTCCTCATCACATCGCACTTCGAATGTAGCAGTACCTTCTCTCGCCCTTTGCCTCTTCTCTTGAAACCTTGCTCCTCCTCTTGTACAACCACTTGTTTCCTTGGCGACCTTCACACTTTCACCAAAACTCATTCCCATCTACCCCTTACCTTTCCATGCTTCTCCTCCCTTTCCTCATGGTTCCTACATCCTCCGCACACCAGAGCTCCACTACTCTTGGTCCATCTTTAGAATACCTTTTTCCTAGACAAGATGTGTAATTGATAGCTGTAGAGACAGCAAGAATATACTTCATGGTCCATTTAAGAACTCTCTTTCTGCTTCACTGAAGTACTTATTAGTATCAACTGCGAACTCAGTAATGTATCTCCCCAGGATACTATCCAACCACACTTCGACAGCCCGCGATGCCTTATTATCTGTTTCTTGTACTTCCCATATCAGTTTTGGAGTAAAGGAAGTCGGCTCTCCACCTTGGAAGTTGGTTTTCCTAGAAGTAAACTTCACCAGCCACTCATACAAGACAACAAGAAACTCACAAGAGAACCATTCATGAGGACCATCGTAAATATATATGTACAACCAATTTCTCATCTACAGCTTCGGATTCTGATTTTTGGCTTCAGCAAAATATCACGGTTTTAGACCAAACCACCCCTCAATCTCTGGATGAGTCAGATGCCAAATCATATCCTTCTTTCAATCGCACCTCAGTATCAACAAGAGAACCATTTGTTGGCAAAAACCCACCATCAAATCCTCATTAACAGGGGTTCTCGCTATGTCAATGCCCAACCAGTGCGATCTCCCTAAGCACCACCAGCCCAAGCAGGGGTTACCTTGCCCAGCAACATCCGCACAGTGGATGAAGTCTCACCTGAGATGTTCAAGGGAGAGCTGTTGGAACCAAGTTTCTGGTACTAAGAAGGGAGGAAAAGGAATCCAACAGGGTTTCGGTAGCATAAATATCATATTGCAGAACTAAGATAGTAAACATAATGTATTTTCATCGCAACAGATCTAACAATCACATCATTCATTTGTCGCTCTACGTCAGTGCAACAGTATAAAACAACTTAAACCATCCATTATAAAAAATGCAAACGGATCACAGGAGATCGTAGAGACATTAGTAAACCATAATGGAAATGCAATAGAATTGGAATAAGTCACAACATCATAATTCATGATAAATTCAACATACTTCTCATTGAGCTCACAGCAGAGGAAATGGGAAGACAAAAGATGACATTTATGCATCAACTGTCATATCATATTAATTGTGCACAAAGGATCCAAAACAGGCAATTCTTCTCCACAATTGGAGGCTAAATACATCAAAAGAAACCAGATAGATTGCAAATACAACAAAAAATTATCCCAAACCATAGACAGATCAAAAAAGACCTCAAGCGATAATCATGCTCAAGATAATATTGATGTCTATCACAATTGAAAAACTAGTTCTATATAGGCTTGCGCCTTTACATTGAAGGTCCACTTCTAACTAACTTGTAACAGCTAATGACCTATGGCAAAAAAACTTGGTCAAATAATATACTAAATATTTAAAACCGTTATTTTTTTGCCCATCGCATTGATCTGGCCATGCGTGGTGCCGCGTGAGCTTCCGTAGCTACTGCAACATTGTGCAACTCACTTACCAAAACCCCTGCCAGCATTGACTTCTAGGAACATGTAGAAGTCAACTAGCACAAAGAGGGAATCTAGGATTCTAGGAATAAGACAAAAATGATTTAATTAATTTCATATATGAGTAACTATGGGTTGATTATTCTAACACCCCCCCTTAAGCCTAACTTTATGAGTAAATATCATAAACTTATAGGGCCTAGCAACAAGTCTTTGTCACCCTTTTACATACTACATGTCCATACAACCAAGGAAACAGGAAAAAACCTAGTGGGAAAATCTTCCCTTAAACATGGAAAGGAAAACAAAATTTTGGAAATCTTGTCATCAATCGTTATTCACCACATGGTCAGCAATCCCCAGCAGTGATTTGTTCTTTCTCTTAGCAACACCATTTTGTTGTGGTGTGTAAGGGATAGAGTTTTGCATATGAATACCTGCATCTTTGCAATATTGGATGAAATTAGACTTGACATACTCACCACCATTGTCAGATCTAAGGATCTTTAGTTTCCTCCCAGATTGGTTTTCAACCAAGGCTCTAAAGTGTTTGAAGAGGTCAAAAACTTCAGACTTATGCTTTAGGAAGTAAACCCAACAATACCTAGAAAATTCATCTATGAAGGTGAGTGCATATTTGGCTTGACTCATGGACATATGAGGGAATGGACCAGCAATGTCATTGTGGATCAACTCCGGAGGCACAAAGGTTCTCTCATGATGATCTCTCACATACTTGTGCTCTGAGTGTTTTCCTAGGATACAACCTTAACAAACTCCCTTAGAAAACTTGATCTTTGGTAACCCTATGACCATGTCTTTTTCACTCAAATCAGAAAGATACTTGTATTTAATATGGCCAAATATTTCATGCCAAAGCTTTCTTGCTTCATTAACATGAGTAAGAAGAGCAGAGGGGTTTCAATAGGGTATAAAATGGGAAAAATTGTATACCTTCAAAGTGTGATCAACAACACCTTTTGCTATGACTTTACCATTCGAAATATCAGTGATTTCAAATTCATTGGGGGAGAAGATGAATTTCTTTGGATACCCAATGTGATTCATCTGATACACTGACAAGAGATTAGAGGCAATACTTGGAACATACAACAAATTATTGAAATTACCATGGTCAATATCAATCCTACATTTTCCCATACTTTCAGTTAGTGAGTTATCTCCCAAAACTATTGGTGTACCTTTCGACATGTCAAGAGAAGAGAATATCTCTTTTGTCAAAATTATATGTCTGGAAGCTCTAGAATCAATGATGAAACTAGGTGAGCTTCAGGTTCTAGCAACAGAAGCATGTACTCTCTCTGTGTCTTTTGAATTTGATCCTCCTTCCCTATTCTTTGAGCAATCAGGAAGGTATATGTTGTTCTTCTCCAGGAGTTGGGTCAACATGTCTATTTGCTTTTTCATACACGAGATCTTAGGATGATAGCCCTTATTGCAGTATGTGCACTTGCTCATTTGTCCTTTGTTCTTGTTCTTTTGGGGGTTCTTCTTGGAGCCTGAGGACTCCTCTTGAGACTTTTCCTTGTCTCTCTTTTGCTCAGGTGGATTTTTAGCCTTTTTCTTGCTTTTTGAATCCACCTTTGAATCTCCAGCAACCAAAGCTTGGTATTTTGAAGGTTTAATGGTGCCCATCATCACCAATTTATCTTGTTCAACTCAACAAGATTAGGCATATTCCAGGTTTGAGCTCTCAATTTAGTGGCATAGAAGGTTTAAACAAACACTAAATATTCAGGACCAAGCTTTGAGAGAATAGTCAAACCTATTTGTAACCTCCTCGACCCTCCAACTGAGTAAGAGGACGCTACTACACTCCAACATACAGGCATCTAGCCCCACGAACATGAACATACATATATGTAATGTTGAAGCATGGTACTTATCTCATAAAACATATTACAAAGCATAATCATTCATATACATAATGGAAGAAAAACATATCAATCAACACTCATGCATATACAGATCAATATTTAACATGTATATCATCATTCATCAATGGTAATACGATTGTAGATACAAATTAGGTAAGAATGTTTATATTAATAAGAACTTGTTCCACAACCAGCTACGTCGTTGCAATGTTACACCCAGCCATAGGCCTGCGTGCTCCTTAATCTCTTAGCAACGCTGAAACCCCTGAGCCAGGAATGATTCCCCAAGGAATAAGGAACTAACAGACTTACACATAACCAAGGATAAGAACACCACAAGGGTACACAGTTCAGATAAGCCAACATAGTTGGGTTTATCAGGTGAACAACAGATCAACCAAGCCAAAAAGTTGGGTTTATCAGGCCATCTAGGAGCTGGGAAGGGATAAATGCTAAGCTAGCGAGCTCATTGAAGAGCTACAGACATCAACACCAGAGCCAGTTAGGCTTCTAGAACACCCACACACAACCAACACAAGGAAATCAATCCCTTCTCTGTAACATAGTCCCTCAGACCTTAATCTCCCTTCCAGTGCTATTCAGGGGTTGTGGAGAAGAAATCTAGCTTAGTAGCTCTATCTATGTGGTTCTCAACCCACTAGGTTTATCAAGCACCTCAGGCCCTCATTCACCACTCCAATGCAGTCCGAGGACAAAACCACTGCATGCAAGCAACCAAACAACTATTCAAGCTTTTACAGGGGAAAAACACAGTCCAACAATCATGGAAAATAACCGCCCATGAGAAACCCTGATCCCACAGCACACAATTCCTAATGTAGTCGCTGGAAAACTTACACAGATCAAAAAATGGGAAAATAACAACTCCCAAACCATGCGTGATGGAAAAAAACACAGCCAAAGCACAGAACTATGAATGAAATCATGACCACGATTCCACGATGGAATAACAGAACATTACACAGTCTAACAATGGTGGGAAAAGACACAAACTCCCTGCGTGAATCTAAGGATGAACCCAACCGTAGACTCACAATCCCATGAGAAAGGAAGAACCAACCGCAAGATAGCAATTCGTCAGGATGAGGAGAACGAACCTGTTCGCAGGCCAACAATCGGTGAGGAAGAGGAGAACCGAACCCTCAAACAATGAATTGTGGTTCCTTTTAACTCTGCTTAGCCTAGAGAAAATGAACAACTCCCTATAGGGATAGTGGACAGGCCATCTGTGATCCAAAAGGTGCATCTTGGAGAGAGTGTTGACGTGGGGAGAATGGCAATGTGGTGTAGTGGTATTTCTGTTAGTGAATAGATGCTCCAATGAACAATATTACAGTTGAGGATGGTGGTTGGATGAGACAAGGGAAGGTGAGTGAAGAGAGTGGTGACACATGGCTTCCCCCCCTGCCCCCCATGGCTCAAGGTTCAGTATTTCCCCTTTTTATCCTTAGGAATCATGCCCCTTATCAATTTGGTTGTAGTGAACATTGATGGCTGGGTTCAATTAATTAAGATGCACATTTACATGATGCCACAATTTAATATATATACCGCATATCCCAATATACCATCAGTAACAGTCCTATCACTGAAACATAACACAACCAAACTGATGGTGGGGATTTTGCCTTCAACTCCACACCATCATTCATTACAATATATACATCACATACACTAATGCAAATGGGGTCAAAACTGGGGTGTTACATTCCCCTCCCCCTTCAATAGCACTGTCCTCAACGCTTAACAAAATTGAACAAAATGCTACACTGGTATCGCCTTAGTGTTCCACAGAATTGAACAAAAATGGACGTGCCAATCACATGGCATCCTCCAGCTCCCACATAGCCTCTTCATGTCCGTAGTTCTTCCATTGCACCTTTACCTGCCCTATGGCTCGGTTCCTGAGCATTATGACCTTCCTGTCGAGGATGTGCATAAGCTCAATTTGGAACTCTCCCTCGGCTTCCACCTGAATCGCATCCCAATTTATCACATGGTTACGATCATGTACATATTTCTTAAGCAAAGAAACATGAAAAACATTATGAGCTCTAGTACTGGCAGGCAATGCAAGTCTATATGTAACGGGCCCTATTCTTTCAATCACTTCAAACAACCCACAATATCTTGGTGATAGCTTGGCACAACTCCCAAGCTTCAAGTAACTTTTATTTTCCCTCACTCTGAGGTAGACATCATCCCCAACACTTAACTCTCTGCTCATCCTATGATTATCAGCATAGCTTTTCTGTCTGTCATGTGCTGCTTTCATATTATGTCTGATCTTTACCACCTCTTGCTCCATTTCCTTGAGCAATTCTTATCCAAGCACAACCCTGTTCACTGGATTATCCCAAGTCATTGGTGTTCTACACCTTCTTCCATACAAATCTTCATATGGACTCATCCCCAAAAATGCCTGTTGTCCATTTTTATAAGCAAACTCTACCAAGTGTAAGTAATCTTCCCACTTTCTTGGTTTGTCCATCACATACATGTGAAGCATATCTTCAAGCACCTGATTAACTCTTTATGTCTGCCCATCTGCCTGAGGATGGTAGGTAGTGTTGAAGTTTAGCTTTGTACCCAAATATGCAAACAACCCTTTCCAAAAATTGGAAGTGAACTTGACATCTCCGCCAGAAACTATTTCCTTCGGCAATCCATGCAATTTGAAAACCTCCTTCATGAAAATATTTGCAATGTCATCAATCTTATGCGTAGAATTCATCGGTATAAAATGTGTTGCCTTTGTCAACTTGTCTACCACAACCATGATGGAATCATGTTGTCTCCAAGTCATCGGCAATCCTATAACAAACTCCATGGAAATAACTTCCCATTTCCATTTCGAAACTGGCAAAGGATGCAACAAACCTGCTAGATGTTGATGCTCAACCTTTACTTGTTGACCTTTCATGCACCTTGAAATGTATTCAGCCATGTCCTTTGTCATCCCTGGCCAGAAGTACTGCTTTCTATCTGTAGCAATTGTCTTCTGGTACCCTGCGTGACCAGAATATGGAACTTGATGGATTTCATCCATAACAACTCTCCTCAAATATGCTACATCCGGAATATAAATTCTACCTTTATAAGTAAGAAGTCCATCTTCCTCCAATTTATATCCCTCATACCTCTTCTTAAGACTTTGCTGTTGTAATTTGTCTTTTACCTGCTCATACAATTCATCTCGAGCAACATGATTAGCAATCTACTGCCTCAAATCTGATTGGAAAATACTAAGAGATGCCACATGCATTTCCTGTACCTTCCTGTTGAGTGCATCAACTACCTTGTTCTCTTTTCATTTTATGTGCTTGATTTCAAAATCAAACTCACATATAAATTCCAGCCATCTCGCTTACCTAGCATTCAGAGTAGTCTGATCAAACAAATACTTCAGGCCACAATGGTCTATCCTGAGCTCAAATCTTCTACCCATCAAGTAATGTCTCCGCATCTTGAGAGCATGTACTATGGATGCAAGCTCTAGATCATGTGTGGCATAGTTCTTCTCATGGTCCTTCAACTTTCTTGACTCATAACATATGACGTGGTTGTCCTGCATAAGTACTCCTCTAGACCATTGTCTGCATGCATCGGTACATACCACAAAATATTTCTCTGGATCTGTAACCTTCAATACTAGTGCACTAGTGAGAAGATTCTTCAACCACTTGAAGTTCTCTTCACACTTAGAAGTCCATTCAAACTCCATCCCCTTCTTTTGCAAAGAAGTGATGGCATGTGCAACCTTGGAAAATCCTTCAATGAATCTCCTGTAGTATTTTGCAAGTCCCATAAAATATCTTATATCCATCACATTTCTTGGAGTAGTCCAATTCATAATGGCTTCAATCCTCTCAGGGTCTATTGATATACCCTCTTCTGAGGTAATGTGACCCAAATACTGAATTCTATCTCTGTAGAAGTCACACTTGCTCAGTTTTGCATACAGCTGATGTTCCCTGAGCACTTGCAATGTTAGTCTCAAATTTTCTTCATGCTCTTCCTCATTCTTAGAATAAACAAGAATGCCATCAAGGAAAACAAGAACAAACTTGTCCAAATACTTACTAAAGACACTGTTCATAAGGCACATAAATGTAGTCGATGAATTTGTGAGACCAAATGGTACCACAACAAACTCATAATGTCCATACCTTGTCCTCAAGGTTGTCTTATGAATGTCTTCATCCTTGATCCTCACCTGATGGTAACCAGACCTCAAGTCAATCTTTGAAAATACCTTTGGTCCTCTCATTTGATCAAATAGGTCATCAACCCTAGGAAAAGGATATTTATTCTTCACAGTAACCTTGTTCAACTATCTATAATCAATATATAACTTGAGTGTACCATCTTTCTTCTTCACAAAGAGAACCGATGCTCCCCAAGGATACACACTCGGGTGGATATACTTCTTTTCCAACAACTCTTGCAGTTGCATCTTCAAATCTAGCATCTCCAGTGTACTCATCCGGTAGGGTGTCTTGGACACTGGTGCTGCTCCTGGCACAAGTTCAATGGTGAAATCAATTTCCCTCTTTGGAGGAATCCCTTGAATCTCATCAGGAAACACATCCTTGAATTCTTGTAGCACCTGATAGTCTTCCAACCTAGGATTTTCATCTCCTGTTGGTTCCAGAATATGAGCTGCATACAAATGGAAACCTTTCCTACAAAACTTCTTCAACAACATTGCTGAAACTTGTCTTATTGAAATTACCTTCGGAATACCTTTCACAACTACTGGGTTTCCTTCTTCATCCGTGCATTCGAAAGTCTTGTTATAATAGTCAAGCTTCACTCTATTGTATTCTAACCAATCCATTCCAATGATAACATCATAGGAACCAAGAGGTAGAACATTCATATCTACATAAGTGATCAATCCATTCATAACCAATGGAAATTCCTCAACTACTTCACTGACCTTTCTCTTAGTCCTAGTGGCTAGTTGAACTAACCAAGATTTTCTATGCTTGATCTTCTTAAAAGCACACATCTTTGCTACTCTAGGAGTAATGTAACTGTGAGTAGAACCAGGGTCAATCAAAATAGAAACAGATTGTTCAACAATCTTACGTGCAACTTCAACCACAGTTGACTAGTGATCTACCTAGCAGTCCTCCAATGTTGCATAAATTCTAGGGACTTCTCTTGCTACCTGACCCACTGTTTCTACTTCCTGAATGTTATAAGCTGTCCTTGCAATTTCATTCTCAAGTGGACAATATCTCTGCAGGTGGGGTCCTTCACATTTCCAACATTTGAGTGGCCTTCTGTTACCACCTAATTTGTACTTAGTAGTTTTTTATCAAGTAAACCTAGTGAACTAGACAAGGATAACTTGTTTGAACTTCACAGAACCTTTAGTCTTGCTTCTGGGAAGTGCTTGTTGTACTATATCACATGTTCATTCCCTCTTGGGGGAGTTGTAATAAATGTTCTAGCATGATAGTGTCTGTAAAAGACTCAATCT
>LPNX010799438.1:8992-64834 GCA_001517045.1 Pseudotsuga menziesii | reverse complement strand
CCCTGTGAACAATTCCACCAAGAAAGCACTTGTTATGTTGCAAATCAAGTCATGGAACATGGACTTCCCGAGGTCAGTAATCAGGAAACAAATTCAAGCTAGGCCTGATCATATATACATAGTAGGCCAAGCCTACCCTTTGTTACCATCCAAATAGTACAAGCCTGAGGATGAAACCATTGCAGAATCTTATAGTGAAACTTATGATGAAAACTGTAATATATATGATGGGACTCCTATGTGTTCTCCATATAATGATGACATTCTGGAAGGTTTACTACCTTGTGACCTTTTCTATGAATAAGATGAGTATGAAAATGAGGACACTTATAGCTTGGAACATGATACAAGTGATGAAGACTCCCTTATCCTCGATAAAGATGTTGATGAGGAGTCCTGGACATTCATGGAAAATCTAGTCTGTGACATGAATAAAGAGGAAAATAATGAACCAGAAACTTTTGATGGTTTTGTTAATTTTTTTGTCTATGGCATATTTAAAGGAGAGAGCATAGACCATGTGGCCTTGGGAAACTTTGATATGAAAAATGAGCATGCAGTTTATCCATATGATCATTCAGAGTCATATCATGCAGAGCCACACAAAGGTATCAATAATACAGACATGGAGAAGCAGTGTTGTGAAAAGACAGATGTGATGCAGTTATTAGAATACCAGTCTCAACTATCATCTTCACATAAATAGTTTCCTCATGACTTGGAGCTACTTGCGGCTTATACAGTGAATTATCATCCGGTAAGCCTTGATGATCAGTATGATGGTGTAGTCAATCTACCTCATTATTCTGATTTGTACATCAACCTTGTCCAATCATGGATAGAAGTAGCCTACACAAGCACTTACCGGTTTGGGAGGAGGTTTGATGACACTATTCACTCCTATGATTTCCCATCCATCCTGCCCCTTCCGGATCACCACATAGGTTTGCATTTTATGAATAAAGTATCCTTACTTTGGCTGGTAACCAAAGACAAGGAAATTTTTTTTTATTTCCATAAAATTCTTAGGTGGTTACATTGGATTTCTGATTACACTTAACCCTTTTTATATCATGCTTAAAGTAGGAAAATAAGCTCCTTGAAAAAGAGCATTTACTTTCCACATTTTTTGTTTTGTACTTAGCTATAATCAAACATTTTTGTTTTCATTAGTTAGTTGCATTTATTTTGTTTAAATAAATCATCTTAATGGTTCATTTGGTTTTTTATGTAAAGCTTGTGCTACTAAGGTTTTCTTGTCAAGTTAATATGTTTCTACAGGGTGTATAAACCAGAGATTCTGGTGTTCTCTTAGCCTTTCCTTGCCCTATGACCAGATTGAGCACACATCCCGTAGTTGGAGCCAGAATCTTACCACCAAAGTTGTACTTAGTGGTTTTTTTATCAAGTGAACCTAGTGAACTGGACAAGGATAACTTGTTCAAACTTTAGAGAACCTTCAGTCTTGCTTCTGGGAAGCGCTTATTGTACTATATCACATGTTCATACGCCCTTGGGGGAGTTGTAATAAATTTTCTAGCACGATAGTGTCTGTAAAAGACTCGGTCTCTTAGAATTTATTTGTCAATCTGATCAGCCCAGGGTGTTTTTTCCCCTGGTTATTATTGGTTGTTGAATAAATGACTCATAATTTCTGAGTTTTTCACTCCATACGTCCAAAGTTGTGGTGCTTGACTTGGGATTTAGGCCTATTCAGGGTATTAGAGTCTATGTGTCAATGTATAAACATGATAGACATCATGGTCGAGTCATATGAACATGTCTAAGTCCCCCTAGGTTTTTTCAATTTTTTAATTTTTTGAGTGTTTTTTATTAAAATTTATTTTTTCCAAAACTTAGGCTATTTTTTAATAGTTTAATTGGAAAAATTGATTTTGTAATAAAAGTGGGCCAAATAATCAGTTTCAGTCATGTAGGTGCTCATTTTCAAGCTAAGAGCACCATGCAAAACCCATGGACACACTTTTTTCTAGTTTGGAGTGATTTTCCATCACTCAGGTCAGAAAGCCCCAAAAATCAATTATTGATTATTTTAATTAATAAATTGTTGAATAATGGAGCAAATCCAGAATCATAGATTAGTGGATTCTCAGCCAATTTGATTGAAATCAGTCAGATTCTGAACTAGATTGACTTGATCAGACAAATCCTTGACTGAAGGAGGTGATCAAATCAGATCTAGAGTTGATCTCCAGCATCCTTTATGGGGAATTTCACCCTCCCTCTCCCCTCCACACATTTTTGGCTCATCTGGATGAGTTTTGGTGGATGCTTCAGTCAACAGGTTGAGGTGTCAGTCAGATTAGCCCCCCGATTGACAGTTGCACTCAGTGAGACTCACATCTAGCTCAGCTAGACACAGATTAGGCATTGATGGGCTCTCCTTCAGCTGATTTGATGTGTCTCCTTGGGATTTACGCCCCCCCTAGGATGGATCTCCTTGTTTTTGTATATATCCAAGCACAAGAGCCTCTTCCAAGGTAGAGAGAACTGAGATTGAGGTGTCATTGCTATTGTATTGTTGTTATTTTTCATTTGAAATAAAGAGAAGATTTGGAGGCAAGAGGGTGTTGTGCCATTGTATGTGTCGATGATCATTGCCATTATTTTACTAAGGTAACCTGTATCTGTGTTCATGAATTGCTAATTGCTTGTAGATCTGTTGTTAAGATTGATAATAAGCTTATTATAATCTTGATAGGAAAGGTGCTTTTCAATAAGTTTATTGGCCATCTCTTTCCTTTGATGCATGTTTAGATATCTAGATTCAGCATGTTCTATAAGCTTATATGCATGTTATTTTGAATCTCTGTGTATGTACTAATTGGATCTCACAAGTTTTTTCGGCAAATTTTTTTTTATTTCAATTGGGCTGTAGGTTCCTACATTGGAGAGGATGCTGATATATTTTTCTTATTCACTCTCTCCAAAACCTTCCAAAGGCATAGTCCCTTGACATTCCTCCTGAAAGCTCCACTGTGGATCTTCAAGGAAACCAACATTTCTCTCCTCCTCTTCCTCCCTCAAAATAAACTCTTTCACCCAGTTGTTTTGTTCATAGCTTTGATTTGGTTTATATGTATCATCTTAAAAGTAAATTTAACATAGATCTATATTCTCAAATCCCATATTCTATATCTTTCTCTTAAAAGGTTTCATAAGCATTCTAGATCTAGCTTCAGGGAAATCGTCTTTTTTGCATGGAAATTTAAAGAAAATTTGTAGCTTGCATGAATTAGATTTATATTTTCTGTTATAAAAGATAAATATATCAATAAGTGCACATCATACTGGCTTCCTAAAAGGTAAGCCAAGATCCCAAGGAAAGCAAGCTTGCTTTCCTTGGTTCCTTTTTTACCTTTTTTCAACTAGTTTTTACTTAGCATTTTTTGGTTAAAAGTAAGCTGAACCAAAGGTACTTTCAGAGTGCTTTTGGGAATATTTTAGTCTAATATGCTTGTTGTTTTTTATCATGTTTTACAGAAAATAAAGGAATTTGTTGTTCGAAAGTGGCCTCAAGAGCTTTCAAATCCCCCCAAGGGTCTCCCATTTGACTAAAACCTTTAAATTTCACACTATGTAAGCTCTTGATTTCACTCTGTATAAGGATCAAGAGGAATTATATCAATTCTCTGATATTGTAACCACTGTTGATAAAAATATTTTTTGAATAGGCTCTTTCGAGTCCATTCCCCATCCCCCCTGGGGGGATTTGCGTCCGTGTCCTTTTTTTTTCTTTTTCATTCATCCTTTTTAACCTAGAGTAGTATTAATCTGTAGGGTAGTATAATTTTACATAAAATCAATTCCATATTCCATTTCTATTGTTTTCAAAGTAACTTTAATACTTACCCCACGAGCCTCCTTTGAGCCAAAAGGTGAATAAAGGTTCGTTGTAGTCTAATTAGAAAATTGTGGTTTGGTCATCGTTTATGTTTCATTTGCTATCGTATTTTTTTTTAGTAAGAATTATAAAATTAACCCCTCCTTGATTCCCTGATTGAGATCCACTTGGATCGAAAGAGGTTCCTGGAGGGTTTCCTTTTAACAAGAACACCCATTGTAAAATTTACTAAAATTGACAAGACTCCGGCGTGTATGCTCTGCAATTGGATTTGGTTCATCCGATCAGTCAATATGTATCAAAAACACTTGAGGGACTAGTATAATTAGGACTCACTCTCCCCAATTGACAAACCATCAGGTGAAAATCGAACACCTAGATCAAACCTTTACGGTGGAAAAATAACCAAAGGAAGCGGGAACTTCTGAAAAGTGACCTCGGGGTGCCGATCTCTATAACACCCTAATGGGTGCATTATGAACAAAATCCCTAGAGACTCCATTCATCCCACATATTCCTTGCCGGTAGCCGTGAGGGTTTAGTTTTTGACATACTCCAAGTACTCTCGGGTATATCTGGAGTCCACCCCTTCGCCTAATTTTAATCAACTCACACCTCAAATTTAACTTAAAACGTACCAAGAGACAATTGCAAAACATTCACTCCAAGCACATGGAAGTATATTGTTTCTATTTTTTGACTCCATTCTAAGCCATTGGTTATTTTCTTGCTTTACATATATATTGTGTCTCAGCATTGTGCTTTCATGTGTTCATTTTGGTATCTTGTCATCATTGATTGTCTATAGATAAATTTCAAACTCCTAAGTAACTCATTCAGTTTAACATCACCATACTAAGTAATTATCCTTAGTAACTTAATAGGGTCTACCCCCCTTGGCTTCTTTAGGAGTTGAGCCTAAACGGAGGAGTCAAGAACAAGGTGACAGCCTTGAATTGAGACTTGCCCCGAAGGACACACTGAGTGGCTTGAAGATTTCTGCCACGTGACCTAGGTGTGTGAAAGGTGGCAACACCTTCTATCCTGTTGTGGATCCTTAGGCTTTCCACTTGTCACTCCAACTGGATTACTCGTAGCTTGGGATTGCTTCTTCTGCTAATTCCTGAATCTGGAGGGTTTGAAAACTTTTCTTCTTTGGTCAAACATCTCATTCTTCTTGTCCTTCCATGCCTTATGGTAATTAGGTTTACCTTTGCTTTGCTCATAGAAATATTTATCCTTTCTTATTGGTTCTTCAAGAGCTCTCGGTTCATAGAACTCAATTCTATCTTTGTAAGACTGAGGCAATCCACTCAGAAACCGCTGGACCTTCACTTTTTCATATCTGATTTACCAGAAATACCTCAACAATTCCAAGAACTTATTTGCATATTCATCCATGGTCTGCTGTCCCAATCTCAACGCATGGAACTCCTTAATCTTATCATCATAATACTTGTAAGAGAGGTATTTCTACTTGAAATACTTCTTGAATTGTTTCCACTTCAGTTTCCTTTCACTGATCTTCTTTACTTGCTTGAAGTGTTCCCACCAAATGGATGCTCATCCATTTAGATTAAATGTGGAAACTCTTTCCTTCATGTTTCCTAAATAATCTTGTACTTGAAAGTACTTCTTTATCCCAAGAATCCAAGCTTTAGCTTCTTGTCCCGTCTTTATCTCACCATCATATGTAAGAGGTTTAGCTTTCCTAAATTCATCTTGAGAGTGATCCCTATGGTGTTTTCTTCTTCTCCTTTTATGAGGAGATGAACTTGTATCTCCACTGGATTCTTCATAATCAGATGATCCACTGGAAGTCCTTCTCCTTCTCATAGTGCTGCTCTTACTACCTTCTCGCCCAGAGTCTATCTTCCTCTACAAATATGTCAAACTCTACAACATGGCAGCATTCAACTGATGTTACTCTTCCTGGGATTTAATCAAGCTTCTCATGGTGGCTGCAACCTCAGATGGTGTCTCTTGGAATCTCCTTCCATTAAAATTTATGTCATCATTTCCATTCCAGACATTTTCTCCCATGGCATCTCCTGCACACTCATAAGAATCTCGAGCATCATACCCATCATGGGTTCTCATGACTCAACCACCTCTTGCTTTACCACACTGTTATTTCTAGAGTAATGCTCTTGGAAGTTGTCTATAATTCTACAATGTGTTAGTAACAAACTGCTAGATGCATATCATTAATATAAATCAAAACTACTTACCTTCCTCTTTTGGAAATTCATAAAACACAATCTTGCTTAAAACACAAAATTTTCCTCTCTTTCTTTTCAGCCCTATGACCACTGATAATCTACCGAAATCTGTTGAAAGACAGTTGAAAAATGATTGAAAAATCACTAAGAAATTCTCTTCAAAACCCCAATTTCCTTAGGCCCAATCGGACCTCTTCCCAGCTATCTTTCTGATACTTCGGTGGTCAAAACACCTAGTTCATCGGTTCTCTGTTGCTTACTTCTCTCCAGCATTTTGGTAGTTAAATTGACTAAACTTCTGATCTGCATTGATGAGAAAATCAACTGTTGATCAGGTGCACAGTCCCTTGGAAAACCGCAACGGTGAAAACTGTTCCTACTATGGTTTCCGTGGACATCCTTCGGCTATCGGGTCTACTATCCGTCGAGTGGATAGTGCTTTGGACTGCCACAATAGCGGGTTCACGATCCATTGATTCCGTCTGATCGATGGCCTGACCCTTAAAATATTTTTGATGACCTTATACTTTTCAAAAATTCTCTTCTAATCGGGTCTCTTCCCTGCTAACTCTCCGATGTATCGGCAAGTTGTTCATTTATTTCTTCCATCGTATCTAGTCCGTAGTGGCCTACTGTTCCAGGTCTTATTGGCGATCCCTTTGTTTAAATTCATTCACCATATCGGGTCCATGTTGCGTCGGCGGTCGAGGATTTGCTTATTGGATGGTTAGTCTTTCTGGCTTCCACAATAGTAGCCCACGGTCTTTCTATGTCTTCCACAGGTCACGACTTTGTCGGCAGTCAGAGTGGCTATTTTCTTGCAGCATCGACACTAGGATGCACTTGTTTTTAGTTGATTAGTCCTTTATATGGCCCCAATGGAGGGCATTCGAGTCACTATGGTCTATGCGGGACACTCATCGGCGGTCGGAGTAGTTGTTCATTGCGGCATCAGATGGATAGTTGACTAAGCAGTCACAACTGTGGTTAAACTTCAATGAAATGTTTTCGATCAGTGATCCGATCCACTAACATTGCCCAGTGGCCAATGATCTCATGCCTTAGAGAAAATTTTGAATTTTATTCTTGCCTTGTCTTCCGCCGCATCGGCTCTTCCATCTTCTAATCATCGGCAATGACAACGACAGTTCTCCTCCGATCGACGACTGAAACACAACCATCATGACATCAGGAAGTGGAACCTATATCCATCGATGGATTAGTGCACTAGGCTTCCACAACAGTGATCCTTTGAACCACTAATTCCTTCTGATCTTCATCGACAACCCAGACAACTAACATTTCCCGATGGCTGATGAAGTCAACACTTAGAAAATTTTTGGAAGTTTCTTCTTCTTCTTCCGCCGCATCAATCGTCGGATCAACTATCCATCGGGTGGATAGTGTCTTAGACTACCATAACGGCGAGTGTGCCATCAACTAAGAGTTTTTTATGTAGTTCATCACCAGTTCCCTTGTCTAACCATCGGCGATGAAAACACCTATCTTTTGATGATTACCGATGGTCAGACTTAGAATTTTTTTTCAAAATCTTTCTCTTTACCTTCTTCCACCACTTCATCTACTCAACCATCTCCTATACATCACCAACCAAATCAATTGTTCTCTTCTGATCGTTGAACTAAAGCACATCGACATCAGCAGTCAGAAATTTTTCCTCTTCGGAAGACTAGTGCTCTAGGATTCCGCAACGACAGGTGTATGAACCACTAACGTCTTCTGATGGACGATGATTTCGTTACTTAGAAAAAAATTCTGAATTTTTCCTGCCACACAATTTTCTAATTGTTGCTAGGTAGAAGGTAACCTGCCTTTGCTATCTGATCTTTCATGGCCCATTCAGGCCCATGCTGCAACCAGAGCTTTGATACCATACTGTAACGTCCCCGACCCTCTGACCGGGAAAGAGGACGTGACTACACTCCAACATAATCATTCATATACAAAACAGAAAAAAAACATATCAATCAACACTCATGCATATACAGATCAACATTTAACATTGATATCATCATTCCTCAATGGTAATACGGTTGCAGGCAGACACAAATCAAGTAAGAATGCTTATCTTAATAAGAACTTGTTCCGCAACCAGCTACGTCACTGCAACATTCCACCCAACCATAGGCCCATGTGCTCCTTAATTTCTCAGTAACACTGCCACCCCTAAGCTAGGCATGATTCCCCAAAAAATAAGGAACTAACAGAGTCACACATAGCGAAGGATAAGAACACCACAAGGGTACACTGTTCATCCAAGCCAACACAGTTGGGTTTATCAGGCGAACAACAGATCCGCCAAGACAATAGGTTGGGTTTATTAGGCCATCCAGGTACTGGGAAGGGATAAATGCTAAGCTGGTGAGCTCATTGAAGAGCTAAATACACCAACACCAGAGCCAGTCAGGCTTCTAGAACACCCACACACACCCAACACAAGGAAATCAGACCCTTCTCTACAACGCAATCCCTCAGACCCTGATCTCCCTTCCAGTGCTATTCAAGGGTTGTGAAGAAGAAATCTAACTCAGTAGCTCTGTCTATGTGGTTCTCAACCCACCAGGTTTATCAAGCACCTCAGGCCCTCATTCACCACTCCGATGCAGTCCAAGGACAAAACCACTACATGCAAGCAGTCAAACAGCTATTCAAGCTTTCATAGGGGAAAAACACAGTCCAACAATCATGGAAAATAACCACCCATGAGCAACCATGAGCCCACAACACATAATTCCTACTGCAGTCGCTGGAAAACTTACACAAATCAGAATATGGGAAAAGAACAACTCCCAAACCATGCGTGATGGAAAAAGACACAACCAAAGCATAGAACTATGAATGAAATCATGACCACGATTCCATGATGGAATAATAGAACATTATGCAGTGTAACAATGGTGGGAAAATACACAAACTACCTGCATGAATTTGAGGATGAACCCAACCACAGACTCACAATCCCATGAGAAAGGAAGAAATAGCCGCAAGATAGCAATCTGTCAGGAAAAGGAGAACAACCTATTTGCAGGCCAACAATTGATGAGGAAGAGGAGAACCAAACCCTCAAACAATGAATTGTGGTTCCTTTTAACTCCTCTCATCCTGGAGAAAACGAACAAATCCCGATTGAGATGGTGGACAGGCCATTCGCAATCCAAAAGGCGTGTCGTGGAGAGAGTTCCAGCGTGGAGAGAATGGCAATGTGGCGTAGTGGTATTTCTATCAGTGAATAGATGATCCAACCAACAACAGAATAGTTAAGGATGGTGGTTGGATGAGACAAGGGAAGGTGAGTGAAGAGAGTGGCGACACATGGATTCTCCTCCCCCCCCAATGGCTTAAGGTTCAGTATTTCCCCTCCTTATCCTTAGGAATCATGCCCCTTCTCAATTTGGTTGCAATGAACATAGCTAGCTGGGTTCAATTAATTAAGATGCACATTTACATGATGCCACAATTTAATATATCTACCACATATCCCGATATATATACCATCGATAATAGTCCAATCATTAAAACATAACAAAACCAAATCGATGGTGGGGATTTTGCCTTTAGCTCTACACCATTATTCATTACAATATATACATCACATACATTAATGCAAACGGGGTCAAAATTGGGGTGTTACACTGTTTCTCCTCCTTCTTTTCAATCCCACATTGTTTTAACTACAAAACAAGGGCCTTAAACTTGGTAAAATAAAGTTGCAATGATTTGAAGCTACTAGGATTCAAGGAGATAAATTTATTATTTATTTGATGTCCTCTCATCTCATCTGTCTTTCAAAAATATCTTTAATATTCTCCCACACCTCATTAGGAGATGTCAATGAATCAAGATGAAAGATGAGGTCTTGTTGTAATCTCACAGATCACATAAGGTTACCAATAATACATACTAAAACATAGATAAATATAAAGCAGAGACAAGAGACACGAATATATAGGATTAAACAGATTATATTATTATCATGAGTCCATACAATGCAGAGAACTGAACTGAATTCTCCTTTGGGTCAACAGCCTAATATATACAATTTAAAGACAGTTACAAAATAACTACCTGTCGGTTCGGTGAACCGACACGACTTTTAGTTAGCCAACCTAATCTTCCAGTTTAGTTGGTCGACCAACTTAGTCGGCTGATCGACTAAGTTGGCCCATTGACTTAGTCGATTGATCGACTAAGTCGATCCTCATTTAAGTCGAGTTTGTTGACCTGCTCCTTCTACATCTCCCCCACGAACAAAACGTTTCTTTGTCCTGACGAAACAGGGAGGTACAAAAAATAATATTGGCTGGGCCTTCAAAACTTTATTGTGGCGGACTGTGAAGAAGGATAGTTGGTATTTTCTGGACACAGAACTCAACAATAGATGGAGTTGTGATGGCAAGGTGATGTTGGAAATCTGTCCAGCTCTGCAAAACTTTCTGGATGTCGATAGTTAATGTAGTTAAGCTTGACAGGACCGACATCTTTTCCTAGATGGGGATTTCTGTGATGTTTTCCATGTTGGGGTCCAGGAGCCGGTTCTGCTCTTCTACTGTTTCGATGAATCATTTCATCTATGGGCAGATGATGTCAACTTTCTCTATATTGGGAAGAGCTTGTTGCACCCATTGATGTGCTTCTCTTTCCATCTTCTGCAATTTGTTGGTTTCTAGTACTATTTTTTCTTCTATTGTCTGCCTAAGTGCTGCTTCTATCGTCTTCTTGCTGTCCAAATCCTGGATGCCTTGACGAGTCTATCTTGTCTGTTGATAGACCTACACATAGTGAGTAGGCCAGTCTCTTAAGAATTCTTTGGTGACAACAGACTCCTCCATATGGTCCTGTAGCACTTTGTATGCCTCTGAGAAAGTAGTGTGTTGTGCCAGTAGCAGTCGGGCAGTCTCTTCCTTCTGTTCTTCTTTAGTTTCCTAGAGACGTGCCTGGATGGTCGATACCATGCTCTCGAAGAGCTGATATGATCTTTCAAGCGGTCGATTTGTGTCGAATTCGATAGGGCTCAGGATGACGGACTGATCTAACGTCCTACATTTGCCGAGAAACTTGACCTGTTCTGTGTTTTTGTCTGTTAGTTCTTTGGTTCTTCGCTCAGCCCTTGTCTTTGCTTCTTTGGCCAGGGTTCTGAGGAGATGGCCGACCTCTGTGTCGGTCAAGGAGCTTGCATCCTTCAAACTAATCTGAAGTTGGGGAGTCTTCCCATGATGCTGCTTCCTCTTCTTGTGCTTTTATGCCTCTGTCTCCTGAGTACCTGCAACAGTTGAGGGGGGTTCTTTGGCTTGTGGGATAGAGGTCGATGGTTTTTCTGGATGGGGAGGTGGTATGACCACTTCCGGCTATGTGTATGGAGTTTTTTGTGATAGGTATGGCTGTGAATCAGGGGGCAGTGGGGGTGGTGGGGATGGTGGTGGCAGTGGAGATGGAGTGGGGGAATGGTCGGGGGTAATGGGTTTGGAGGAAGTGTGGGGTGGGATTTCATCGGGATTTATGTCGACTTTCGGTGGTGTAGTGGTGGGTAGGTCGGCCTAGGGTTCAGGGTTGATTGGTTCAATGGTATATTGCACATGTCCAATCACGTCTCCTTCTTGGTCGAATCAGGTGCAGGTCGATGTGAGGTGTGCAAATATCCTTGGGTATGTTTCACTGCCTGTATAGAGAGGAGCCTTAGTGTGAATTTTCTGAGCCGAATGAAACAGCTCAGGCAGTGTCTCAAAGAAAGCTTTTAGCTTGGCGTCTTTGTCGAACTTTTCTTTCACCGACTTCAGTATCTTGCTTTTGTATAAGTCAAGGGGGATGACCGACTGTTGTGTCGGTGCTTGCTCCTCGACTATGGGTGTCAGTGATAGAGGTGGAGGGATCGACACAAGATCAACGACGTCTTCAGGCATCGTCATTGTTTTGGCCTTCTTTGGTCGACCTTCAGGGGCTCCTGCTTCAAGAAACCGTTGAAACTGAGTTTCAACTGGTACTTTATTTGTGGCGGCATCCTCTATAATGTCAAGGGCCGTAGCTGCTAGTTCTTCTTTGTCATCAGATGACTCGGCAATGATAAGCTTGCGCTTACCTTTTCCTTGTTGTTCTTTTTGTGTTCTGATTTTCTTCCTGGCTGCTGCTATCCCAGCGGCCAGTTTCTTAATGATGCCTCTGGACAAAGCATACTCAGGGTTGTCAGGCTCGAATTCACACATTTGTTCCTGCATTGGAGCAACATTTACCGGAGCCAGAAGAGTTGTTTGTTGCTGTGGTTGTGGCTGCAGTTCTGTTGGCTATGGGGAGGCTTGATAGTTATTTGTTCCCTACAAGTGGGCTCGACCGGTATGTCCTCCGGAAAAAATGTACTGATGTAGAGTTTGAGCTCATAGTCTTCTCTTTCTCCTGGTCGGTGAGTGTCTCCTCGATTGAGAAGTCAACCTGTTTCACAGCCTCGGGCACTGGTATTTTTTTCTTCTCCTGTCGATACAATTCTCGGAAGATTTGGTCAAAAAACGGGTAGTAGTCGAGGGAGTTTCCCTTGGGGTTCTCACCTTGCATATACCAAACCGACCAATGGTTGAGCTCCAACTATATGTGGGAGTTCGCTGGTAGGTTTCGTCAGATGTTCTGAGGCACCCTTCATCTAGTTGTGTGAACTTTCAACTGTTGGAACCAGTTTTTCAAAAACACTTTCCCCTGTGCCAGCTCATGTGGGGTCCCTTTCTGGGAAAAGAGTTTGAACCTGTACATGTCGAATTTTGAAGGCTATTGAAAGAATGGGCTTCCTTTGGGACATATGTGGTACATAACAATCCAAAGGATGAGGGAGGGGAACTTGATGATTCCTCCCGTCTCTTGGCATCGCTCGCAGATGGTTTTGATCATGTCAGCGACATAATCTCCCCATCGGTAGATTCGACCATTGGTTGCAATTGTGTCGATGGCCTCCAGCATTTCCAATTTGAGGTCGCTGCCTCGACCGACCAATGTAAGTGTGATTGCAATTATTTTAGCCACAATCTGTGGCGTTTGAGTTGTAATCTGCCCGATCATCAACCCTTTGGAGTTTTTCCTGGATGGAGATCCTATAAGTTCCTGGACCAATCCTTCCTTGATTCCAATTGGTACAAGGTTTCCTTGGTTAGATAGGCCAGTGAGTTTGGAGATGACATCCCCAAAAATGTTGATCGGCTTGTCGAAGTAGAACCGACCGTTGTGGTATCGACTGATGATGAATTTTACGGCAACTTATTTTGTCCCACCAAAGCTTTCCATCAAGGGTGCATTGGCATATCCAAAGATGGTGCTACGTTGGACTTTTTCAGCTGCCAAAGTCATTTTCTTGTCGACAAAGGCCCATTCTTGAATCTTGGCCCAGAGTTTCTGCCATGGGCCCTCTTGCACTTTGGCGTTTTTGATGTTCTTTAGTTTGCGAACCAAAGGTGTATCCGCAGCCTGAATCTCTTTTTCCTTGGTTGATGCTTTGGTTTGTTTGGGGGCCATTGTATCTGTTTGGTCGAGGTTACTGCAGGAAGCTTGGATTTTGGTCGACTGAGTGTGTGAATGCTCTATGTGTAAAGGGTGTGGTGAATGAACATTTGACGGTCCAGTATTTATAGGCGAGGGTGTGGTTGTGTGCGGGAATGGATATATTAATGGTAGACTTGACGTTCTAGCTGTAATACTCGAGTGTGAACTAATGGTGGATTGCTTTCGGCACTCGAGGTCATAAATGTGCGATGGGACTTTCGAGGTCGTCGGCCGGTGTTGGTGCTGAGAATGGTCGATGGTAATGATGTCTATTGTCGAAGTAGTGCTTTCCTGTCATGGTGTTCTGTCTGTGGTATTATTTTGATTTTCGGGATTTTTAGCTTTTTATGGTGTTTTGATTGCTGGTTATGGTCATTATATGAATTTTTTTTTTTTTTTTTTTTTAGGTTCTGTAACATTTTAGTCGGGCTCCATTAACGAGCTTTCGAAATACTAGGCCCTGCATCGTCCTTAGTCAGACTGAACCATTGGAATGTATCTTTTCGACAATGTATGGTCCCATCCATTATGTGTGGAGCTTCTTGGGTTTTCCTTTGACTCGATTATTGTAGAGTAATGCAAGGTCGTTGACCAACAGGATTTTGTTTTAGATGTTGCGGTCGTGCCATGCTTTCTGTTGTTGCTTCTAAATCTCTTGGTGTTTTATAGCCATAAGTCTATGTTATTCCAACTTACTGAGTTGAATGAGTCGATCCTTTCTTGCATGTTCAACATCGACGTGTAGTAGTTGTGCAATAATAGGTGTCTACTGTTGGAAATGTAGGGGGACGACTGCTTCTTGGCTGTAGACTAGCCGAAAGGGGGTTTGGTCAGTTGACCATTTATAGGTTGTTCGGTACGCCCACAATACTGCAGGGATTTTCTCGTCCCAGTCGTCCTTGTCGGTATTGCATATTTTGGTTAACCCTTTGGTTAATGTTTTATTGAAAGATTCAATCGCTCCATTCTACTAAGGATGATATGCGGTACTCCGTCGGTGGTCGATGTGAAATTGGTCGGTCAAGTTTTTGATAGTCTTGTTGATAAAGTGTGTCCCTTGGTCACTGATCAAGGTTAGTGGGCATCTAAATCTAGCGATGATTTTTTCGTAGATAAACTTAGCATCTACCTCACTCAAACATGTATCGATGGGTTCATCTTCTGCCCATTTAGTGACACATTCTACTGCATCAATAATATATCTAGCACCTGATCGTTTTGGCTGGGATAGGAAATGGTCCTATGAAGTCTATGGCTCAAATTTCAAATGTGAGACTAGGGTTTATGAATATCAAGGGCATTCCCGTACTCGGAAAGGGTTGACCAATTCGTTGACATCTCTCACATTGACTAACAAAACTTTTGCAATCTCTGTGGAGCATCGACCACCATAATCCTGACTGTTGGATTTTCTTTGCAGTTGTGTCTGCTTGGAAATGTTTTCCTGCAGGTCCATAGTGTGCTTCATGCATGATTTGGTCGCATTCATGTTCGAGTACACACCTTCTGAGGATGTCATCTAATCCCATTTTGTATAAAAATCCATTGGTGAGGCTATAGGGTGCAACCTTCATAGCTAAGATTTCTTTTTTCTTGGTATTCATACCTTCTGGTGCTTGGCCGGTCCTTAAGAACTGAGCAATTTCTTCTAGTTCTTCTAGCACTGCTTCTATGTGAAATAAATGTGCATCTGGTAAGTCGTCATCAACGTCGATTGATTCCTCTTCTGTTTCTATGCGGGATAGATGGTCAGACCCGACATTTAGTTTACCTGGTCGGACAATGACTTCGAACTCAAATTCTTGGAAAAGAAGTAGCCAGCAACAAATTCTCCCATGATGGAGTGGTTTATTGACAAGGTACTTCAGGGCTTGATGGTCGGTATAGAATGTGAAGGGATTGGATAAAAGGTAATGTCCATACAATGCAAAGAACTGAACTAATTTCTTGTTTGGATAAACATCCTAATATATACAATTTACAGACAGTTACAAAATAACTACCTGTCGGTTCAGTGAACCGACACGACTTTTAGTTAGCCGACCTAATCTTCTAGTTTAGTCGGTCAACCAACTTAGTTGACTGATCAACTAAGTTGGCCCATCGAATTATTCGGTTGATCGACTAATATGGTCCTCATTCAAGTCGACTTTCTTGACGTGCTCCTTCTACAGGTCTCTTGAAATACTCAAACACAAAAGACCATAGGCCTCATCCCTCCTGTTGTGCCATTTGATTTTCTTTGCAGCTACATTGGGCTATGCCTCAGTAGCCATGGTGATATTATAGAGACCTTTCACTCTCAACAATATCTCCATCTCATCTTTCCATTCAAATAAATTGAATGGAGTCAAGATGATCCTTTGAGATTAGTTCATATCTCAGCTCCTGTTCCCTTTAGTCAGCATAATGCACTCCCAGTCAGTGATGTCGAACCTGCAATAACAATTTGGAAAGAGATAAATCAATCCACAAAGGCTCTAATACCATGTGGAAATTGAGCCCAAGAGATAGATCAATTACACTCACAAAATTGCTAATCAAACATGCGAAATTCACAGAAAAGGAGATTGAAATTAGAGCATAACTTATTCCTATATTGAAAAAGTGTACATTATCTAACCATATGAAGTAATAGGATGCTTAAATATATAACTACATGAGATATTCGAAAGCACTAGGTTTCTATTCGAATTGGTAAAAAATCAGGCTTACTAAAACAAGTCAAATCCCCCATAGGTGCAAAAAGGAATTTCCAAATCCATGAAGATCCTCATGAATTAGCTAAAGCAAGTGAGAAAGCTAATATGTGTTGGAAATAAAACTCATTCATTCTTTTGTATGGAGAAAAGGAACGAGGATGATGTGGTCAAAAAACAAGGCAAGTTCCCCTAAACTAGCTTTCCCTTTGTGCCTTTAAACAACTATAAAGAAAGACAGCTTTCAGAAAAAAGAAGACATGCTAAATATGTTTCCAGGATGATTCCAAATCACTCCATGACCCAGTTTAGCAATTATTGACTTCTAGGAACATGTAGAAGTCAACTAGCATAGAGAGGGAATCTAGGATTCTAGGAATAAGACAAAAATGATTTAATTAATGTCAAATATGGGTAAATATGGGTTGATTATTCTAAAAATTGTGAGAAAGAATTTTATCAACCCAGTGATGTGCAAGGGGAATGTTATAATATTTTTTTTTTTGAATATTACAATCAGCAAGATGTTGTTACAAATTCTGTTATTGATGGTTTTCAATAAAATTTCATCTTACCCATATATGATGAGTATGAGGATGACTATTTGGATAGTGTACATAAATAAACCACTGAAGATATTGCAATTTCTTGGATACTTACTAAATAAAATCATATCACTATTAACTATCATAATTTTGAAAACATGGTAAATGGTAACCTTGCTGAAGGTAATAGTTTGCCTTTGAGCTTTTCTTCATTTGAATTGTTGAGAAAGGGATCTAGAGTCACTAATCAAACACAAAAATCTGAGATTATGGATGATTTTATAGAATTTTTAGAAATGGATGATGAGAAAGATGATAAACCATGCAATCAGTCTTAGCATATGAAAAAACCAACAGTCTGTAATAAAGGATTCAATCTCCAAAAAGAATATGAGGGTTTTCAATTGAATTTTTCTTCATGTCTTTCAATTTTAGAATCTTTGTCTCAAGAAAGATCCATTTCACTTGATTCTTTTGAAGAAAAAAGATAATAATTCTTTTCAAACACATAAATAAAATCAAGTTGTAAATTCAGACATTTTAAATGAGGTTGTCGATATTCCATTTAAAAGTTGTCATGAGCATACCCTTTATGTTTTTTCCGAAAACTAGTATGATAGTTTGCAAGTGAATTTCCAGTTTGAGAAAACTTGTCATAGCAAGCCAATAACATAATTTTTTGAAGGTTGTCATGTTTTTTATGACCCGATGAATGATTATACGGAAAAAAATTCAGTTGGGATATTGGGTTTTGTGTTTTCAATAAAGGTCAAATCTATTATCAGAACTTTTCACCATTATGTTCTTCAGTTTTTATTTTGATTAAGCATGATGAAGAAGTTCAATTATTGGATCAACTGCTAGATTGGAACATTTTCATTATTTGATTGAGAACCAAGTTTGACAAATTAGGGTAGGTAGGAGTGTGTGAATAAGTTTGACATGGTGAGCATTTCTTTCAACAATTTTGCAGTTTGGTTTCAGTATGAATTTTAGTTTAGTTTGAAGTTTCAAGTTCAAAGTTGGATTTTTCGTTTGATTTCAGTATTCAGATCAATGGTTGGTAATAGGTTACAATTTGAAGCATGGGTTCGCCTTATGGTTATAGGTCAGAGTAGGTTGAGGGCTTCATGAAATATTGGGAGAAACCCAATGGATCAGGCATAGGTCTACAGGTTCTTTGCTACCCTGCAAGGAGGATAACATCCCTAGCTGGAGCTAGTTGTTAACACTATTTATTTTTCTTGGAATTAGTGCTATCACCACATCCATTTTAGGCTTCATTGGTGATTGGAGAGTTTCAAGGTTTTGCTCATTTGAATAACGCATAAAAATTTATAGGTTTGGCAAGAAAATAAAAGAAAGATAATTTTATAATTGCAGTGAAAATGGATTACAAGTCAATTGTTGGACGACATATTGGGATTGGTGTTCTTGGGTAAAAATTTTATAAACATGACCCAAGATTATTTTATTGAAAAAGAATATATATTAGACTGAGGTTTAGTTTATAAAAGATTTATATTTATATGGCCAATATTTATTTTATTAAAAAAGGAAAATTATTGGGCCAAGCACAATCTCCAAGTTATCTCAACACCGATAGCTCTAAAATATGGCCATGTCGACCACATAGCTGCAACATCCACATTACACAATACATAATTCAAAGTAACGAACACAAATCAAACCCCAAGCACACAATCAAAATCGAGGAGGAGCCCACCAGGGGCATCAAATTTTTCAACGTGTCAATGTAAGTTGAAAATGTGAGAAATGCTTCTCAAGTAGATCTAGGAGCTAGAACAATATTCACCATCAAAGTATTTTACAAAATATGCAAGAGAACAACAAAGAAACATAAATAGATGGAATAACACATGTGAATGGTGCTAATATATAACCATTATATAACAACACGCCTTGTAGGAATGTATGATACATATTTATAGTGCATTGGAGATAATTCGTGAGCCCTTGGTGGCTATGTGAATGCATCCAAGTGTTAGACTAGCATTTTAACCCTAAACGCCCCTAGGTTGACAAATAGGCTCCCAAACATAACCAAATTGTCACGAATCCATGTGTGAATATGTGTGAATAGGAAAGAAGCATGCTTGATTCATAAATGAGGGAAGGTAATCATGGGAGAGTGCATGGGTGAGTGGAAGAATATCTAGGAGGAAAATAAATGCCAAGGAGACCACAAAAAGACACATTCACACACACTAGCACCCCTAGTCAAAGTTGTAAGTTGTTTTCAATTAATGCATAGTCTGAATGTTGAAACTAGAGCACCTCAACTACATTTAATAAACCAGAATCGCCTATTTGACTAGTATTGATCAGTATAACCTAAGTTAGACCATAGAACATAAGCACTAGGAAAATGATTATGTCTCCTAGGTATATCATTAAGGTACTAAGGAAATTTATTGCTCCAACACCCCCCATTAATCCTGACTTAGTACACCACATGATTTATTAAGGCCTTGGAAACTAAGGAACAAGTCACCTTTTACAACAAAAAATTATTGATCCATGTAACCGAGGTAAGGAGGAAAACCTCATGGGACAAAACCTCCCCTCAAAATGGATATGACAAAGAAACAAAAATATGTATACACTCCAAACTAGATGAGTATGTCTCAAGAAATCTTCTTCTTGGAAAGAAGTGGAATGTGCTCAACCAACTCGGGAACAACTGCATGATGAATCCTCATACCATGTAGAACAACTGAAATGCACTGATAGGAGAGAGAATGGTGCTCTTCAAACTTGAACCTCGAACCAAGCAGGATTCCATGCCCAAAAGAGAATTTAAGTGCTTGAGAATAGGTGACCCAGAGCGATTCATAAGGATATTAAAGCATCAAATTTGAAAGAAGGTTTTAATCAGCTCCAAGAAGGTGCACCATTGTGATGGAAAAGGCTTACCATATTCATATGAACTTGAAGGAATTGTACTAGTCATGGTTGAGGAATACATGGGAAAAAGAGTGTGAAGTATTGACAGATCTTTAGTTGACATCCAAATATCTCCATCTTTTGAACCAATACTCTCATGTGAAGAAAATCCATCTTCTAGAGAAGGCCTGGTATGAACATCAACTAGCATTACATCTTCACCATTTGTAACAAAATACATAGAGGAGAAGGGCATAGAATGGATAGATAACTCTTCAGCAGTAGTGATGGAAGCAATTCATATGCTATATTCATGAAAAATAGCTTCTTGATAAGGGGAGGAAGCCACGGAGGAAGAAACTTGAGTTGGATCATTTGTTGAATATCTGGCTACTTATTCTTCTTCGTTTTGAACAACTTCTTGAGAAATGCATGGGGCTAAGTTCATAGGATGAAGAACACATAAGGAGGTGGCCATTTTATTTCTCTCCATATAGCTCACATCTTCTTTCTGTATTCCAATATATTCATCTATATTTATCCAAAGCTCGAATGGGTACTCATCAAAATCAAGGATATAACACATGGTATGAGGTATAGTGAGACACATAGTTCCATAGGATCTATTCGATTGTCATTAAGCCAATCACACTTCTGTTGATAGGACTTTGGCTCTCTCACAGCACCAATGGACACATCATAGAGACATTTCCTCTTGACATATGCACACATATTTGACTTCCATTCAAACTAGTTGAATGGGGAAAGGACATGAAGTGCTTGTGAATCCATGAAGTTGTTGTAAGAACCTACAATGAAAAACACTCAGATACAATGTAAATATTCCCTAAACAACAACTCAAAACTCACTAGATTTTACTTGCAGCTCCCTCTAGCTCAAATACCATGTGATAATTTCTTCTCAAATAGATATAGGATCTATAACAATATTCACCATCAAAGTGTTTGAAAAAATACACAAGAGAACAACAAAGAAACATAAATTGCTAGAATAGCACATGTGAATGGTGCTAATATCTAACCATTATATTAAAACACACCTTGTAGGTATGTATGGTACATATTTATATTACATTGGAGACAATTCATGAGCCCCCTAGGATTTGACCCCTAAACCCTCCTAGGATTTGACCCTTAAACCCCATAGGTTGACCAATAGGCTCCCAAATCTATCCAAATCGTCATGAATCCATGTGTAAACATTTGTGAATAGGTAAGAAGCATGCTTGGTTCATAAATGATGGAAGGAAAGAATGAGAGATCACATGGGTGAGTGGATGAATTTCTAGGAGGAAAATAAATGCCAAGGAGACCACAAAAAGCCACATCCACACACACTAGAGCCCCTCGTCAAAGATTGAAGTGGTTTGCAATTAATGCATAGTCTGAAACATCAAGATGTTTAAACTAGAGTACCTCAACTACATTTGATGAGGCAAAATTACCTATTTGACTAGTATTGATCAGAATAACCTAAGTTAAACAATACAACATAAGCACAAGGAAACTGATTATGCCTCCTAGGTAGATCACTAAGGTAAGACACATTATTGCTGCAACAGAAACCATAAACGTATATAAACCATGAAAAGGTGAAGTACTCCATGCATGTGGGATATATTAACCCAAATTGTTTTGAAGTCTGTCCATCATCCTTTCTTGGGTAAATGCATCGGCAATTTTATCCAATAGGTGTGAAGTAGCGATTTTTATTTGGTGTGTTGATATTCCAGCAACCAGAGTGTGTTGGTTATATTCTTCTAGACTTAGTCTTCCATGATTATTTTTCCATGACCTGTTTAGCGATTACACTCGAAAAAAAAATTGTCTTGGATTTTTCATGGATTCATACCAATTGTAAAGCCATTTTCTCTGACTATCCCAATCTTGGATCTCACTCACGTTTAAAGAAGGAAACTAATTCCTTTGAGTGGTGGGGAAAAAAAGAAAACCTTGCTTTACGTGCTAGAGTTTATAAACATGGATTTGGTAACTATGAAGCATTGTAGGGTGATCCATAGTTTGCAAGCGCCTTCAAACCTGTACAGAGAGACAATACTAAAATGATTTCGAAAATAGATAGTGTGCAACATTCTTCTGAATTTGGAGATCCAAATTTTAAGAACTGGTTTCATATCCAGTATGATCTAGAACATATGCACTTGAGAGAGGGACATAAATTTTCTTTCCCCAATGCAAATAATCTTACTTGAAGGATAAGGCATTTAGTTCAACATTCCAGTCACATTGAGAAATATATTCATTTGATAGGAAAACATATCAAAGAAATTTTTTCTTGTGTATGAACTAAATGTGAACAAGAAGTTCGTAAAAGTTCTTGTGATCTGGGGCCGTCCATTGGCAATGGGAGACAACTCAAATTATTACGGGTAGTTAGTAATGAACCAGGAGAGTATTGGTCCTCTGAAGAACAGGAATCTGTCTAGTATTGAGAATTGCATAAAGGGATTAGAAATGGAAATACAACTATTACTTTAATGCTCAGACACTTCTCAAGATAAGGAACACACCAGTGCGACTGAAACTACATCACCAACAATTGTTGGGACTAAATATCTTTCTAAAAAAAATGTAGTACGATTGAAAGGTCTGTAGATACTTATCCTACAGATCCATAGATTCTTTCAAGTCTATATTCTGGCAGTGTTTGTGTATGGAATTACCAGACACTGACTTTGACAAAGTCTTTTGATGTCATGAAAATTCCAGTGTGATCTGCAAAATTTATAGCATGTAAACAATGGGTTGCTATTTTTTTCTTTTAACATTGATAATGAGGCAAAGGAGAATGAAGGTGCGTTATTGGACAATGGAAGATGTCATGAAGCCAAAGAAAATATACCTCGGAATTTTTGAAAGAAGTTTTTTGTCTAAATTCTTGCAAAGAAAAAGTGAATCTATAGTGCAGGTTAAGGCCATGCATCATCCAATGGATTGGAATCATTCCATTGGAAAAAGTGTAATGAGGTCAACATCGAAGAAAGACAACAGAATTTTATACCGGCATGTGTATTTTAATATGTGTTGAAGAGGCATTATTCTATCAAATAGATCAGCGGGTTGAAATTATTCCTCTCTCGGAAATGAAATAAGTTTAACATTGAAAGAGATCAGCGGAAATTTTATGCGTTGTGTAAATTTAAAACACGTGCTAATACAATATTATTTTATTGAGAATATCAACCGCTTAAAAGCGCTACATTGGAGAAAGTGGTGTGAGATTAATGTTTAAGGGAAAGAGCAAAATTCTAGATTTTTATAGGTCTCCAACTGTAGGTTTAGTAGGATTAGAGTTGTATAATGATTGGGTGAAAACAATTAGTTGATTTATAGGTTTCGTTAATATTTCAATCCATTTCGCGGGAGCTTAGCCATCGAAGCAATAAAATTGCAGTTATTAAGAACATACACCAATACAAATATTAGCCATAAAGGTTGTAATTGTCAACTCTCAAACTCTTGAAAAATTCGCTAAACTTGAAAAGGAATTAAAGTCTGGTCAGTTACCTGTGGATGTGAAGATCCTTGGTGATGACGTGAAAGTGGATCCTGCCAAAAATAAACTTGATGAAGAAATGATTACAGAGAACTAGAATAATATTTCTGATAAGATAAATGAATATAATGAGAATGTGGTTGATGCAGATGCAGAGGATATTTTAAACAGTTTGGATATGCAACCAAAATTCTTCCCTAGCTTACCAAGAGACACATTTGAGTAAGCTCTGATACTATACAAACATGCATATGTAGGAATTACGTTTGAACCTATACCAAAGTCGTATACAAGTCATGGAAGTGGAATTCATAAGATAATGAAAAATGAGTAATTCTATCAATCCAAGTCACAGGTTGACATTAGTAGAAGATGGATCAATGACATAACATCATAAATATCATGTCTCATCCAAATGTTAATGTTGTTGTGGTAGATCTTGGAACAGTTTAATGAACAAACAGAGCATCAAAACTCAACATTTTAAGCATAAAGATCATATACACATAGCATCTAGCAGTATCAAGAGTATCCCTAGGAATTAGATACCAATTGAATCAACAAGGTAAATTTTATGGAAATGGAGTTTTTACTAGTCAAATTCAAAATTTTGTATTGGATAAATGAAGATGAATTTTGAAAACATGAAATATGCTTTTCTTCATCACTGTTTCATGTACAAAAACCTTTTTCAGTTTATTCACATGTGTTGAGGCTTGGGATATTTGAAGTAATCTTTCAGTGCCTTTTTTCCATATTTTAATTTCTTGTTTTTGTCATTAATTTCAAATGCATTTTACGAGGATCTGGAGGGGAATATAGAAAAAATAAAACATGGGTTTTTATTGGGATAGATTAATCTTAAAAAAATGTATCTTGTTCTTTACATGGATGTTACCATTCTTTATATACATGTGGGTATTTGAAGCCTATTTTTCATAAATCTACTTCCTAAAAAGTAGAAAACCAGTTAAAACATGTCATTTTTGTTTGTAACTGCTTCTATTTTGGGAAAGAAGTTGGAATTTGAAATAGGAAAATATGTAGTTATAGTTGTTCTATATATTCATATGTAATAGAAATAAATAGGTTTGGAATCTCAAAAGGAGAGAGGTCTTTACTATAACTGTTGGGTCTGGTTTCATTTCTAAATGTAAATAACATTGCAGAGAAGAAAAAGGTGAAAAGCCTTCAAAACATAGATTCTTGTGCCATTATTTTTCTTAGTAAATGACTGCTTATGTGATTGTATTTTCATTTTTCACCCCATTCTATTTCTTTTTTCATGTTTGAATAAGAGAGTTATGAACTAGAATTCATATTTGATGCTCTAAGTTCATTGATTCAAACATTTTTAAATATTTTCTGGTAAAGTTATGAGAGAACTCGCCCTAGTTAGGTTATCTGTTCTGATGAATTGTTTTTCTTTGTCTACTACCATCTTGAAATTCCTAAAGTCTGAGTAAATAGTGTCTAACCTGCCTCTGTCCTTGTTATTTTAAACCCCAATCTCCTGCAACTCAAAGTCATATTTGTTTATTGACTCCATTTCCCAATAGTCTCTTTCCAATACTGTCTTACAAAACTTTATAAAACAAACTCTTCCTATCATAAATCTAACCTTGTGAGTGTTATTATTGAATATTTTGAGTGTGAAAGGTTTATGGTATTGAGAGATCCCTCTTTAAGTGTATAAGGTCAGAATACAATCTAAAGTAGCTCTTTGGTTACCTCACGGTTTCCTTGATACATCCCAAGGAACATTGTAAGTTATAACACTCTTCTTCGTCTTCCTTTCCTTTCTTTGATTTTCTAAAGGTTGTATCTTTGTTATAGGTGACATCTTCGCTTAATTCAATTTGACGATATCCTAATATATAGATTCCATAAGCTTTTGATTTCTCATTATATCCTACAAATATACCCTTCTTTCCTAGAGGATATAACTTTGATATTTTCTCCTTGCGAACGTGTATGTATATTGAACGAAATATCCTTAGGTGACTTACTTAAGTCATTTCTCAAGTAAACATCTCTTATGGAGTTTTTTTATGAATTGTACTGTGGGATATTATATTATGTACATATACTATTGTTTTTGCTACTTCTTCCCATAGGTACATAGGCATATCTTGATCATGTATCATATCTTTCACACCTTCCATGATAGATCTATTCTTTCTTTATGCCACACCATTTTGTTGTGGATTATAGGGAATGGTAAGCTCCTTCTTAATCCCATAATCTTTGTAGTACTCATTGAATTCACTTGATGTGAATTATCCTCCATTATCTGATCTTAGTATCTTAATCCTCTTTTTAAACTTGGTTTTATACCACGGCCTTAAACTCTTTTAATCTTTTAAACAATTCATCTTTCTTCTTTAGGAAATATATCCAAGTTTTGCAGGAGCAGTCATTAATAAAGGAATCATAGCAAATGTACCCACTTAATGAAGTAGTTTACATTGGACAACATATATTTGAATGATTAATATCTAAGATCTCATTTTCTTTGTTGTCACTATTTGGATAAGGGTTCTTATTATTCTTTCCTTATGCACATCCCTAGCACACTCCTTCATCATCTATATGAATCTATGGTAAACCATTTATAACCTTTCTCATAATTGCAAATGATTTGTAATGTATATGATAAATTCTTATGTTCCATAGCTCACATGGGATTATGGTACTAGTCATCAATGTTGAATCTACATGCCCCTTTAATATGTAGAGTCCTCCTTCTCCAACTCCAATTACTTTTGAATCATCTATATTTTTTCCTTTTGTCTATATGAGGAGTTCTCCATCCACAAAAGAAACTATGAACCCTTTATTATCTAAGGATGAGATAGGAAGAAGGTTCTTCTTTAGTCCTGGGACATATAGGACATCCTTCATCTTCATGTAATTTCCAGAGTCCAACTTGTATGAGGCTTCTCCCATTGCTTTGATGGGATATTGGTAATCATATCCAAGCATTACCTTATGTGGGGAATCCTTTGTACAAGACATGAGAGTGACTCCTTGTAACCTGTCATGTGCTTAGAGGCGCCACATTCTAGTAGCCAGGTGTCAATCCCTGGTGAGACTAAACTAGCGAGTGTAGAGATCAAGACATATTCTTCACAGGAATATTCATTTTCCTTAGCTCTTTCCCCATCTTCTTGATCATTGTCTTGTGACAGCACGGGCCTAAAAAATTTTATTCTTCTTGAATCATTCTTCCTTCATGGGGAATTTTATAGCAATGTCTCCCATCTTATGACAAGTGAATCATTCATAATTTGAGAAGTATTTCTTTCACTTCTTAAACCCTTGATTCTTTCTAGGATGATCGTCATAACTCTTTCCCTTGTTCTTACCTTTGGTATGGACTACCAAATATTGATCCTCATTTTCATTTAGATTCTCTTCTCTAACTGCTATTCTTTCTTCTTATTGAACATAATATTCCCATAACAATTGAAACTTGGTTAGTCTTCTTCTTGATCAGATTCCTTAGATAAAGGATTCCAAATATATTGGAATACCATTCAAGGTGGTGATTACAATATCTATTCTTTCAAGGAATCCCATTCTAACTTTTGAGCCTTTATGCTTTTGAGGTCATTCTTCAAGGTCATCTTTCTAATGTGTCTTCCTTCAAATAGGCTGGATAGAGCATCAAACATTTCTTCTGGTGTGCTCCATGAAGATACTTTAGGAATCAAGTCAAATTTTAAGGAGTCAAATATGATCCTTTTAGCTGTGATCATATCCTTCTTGTATTTGGACTTAGATTCAACTTATTCTGGTTCTACAAATTCTTCCTTTATAAATCCTTCTAGATCATTTTCTTCTAGGATGAGAATGATTTGATATTTCCATGCTATGAAGTTTTCAGCACCTTCAAGCTCTCATATAGCTTGGTACTCTTTGTCATATTTTAACAAAATGACAACTTCAAATGGAATTGGAAGGAGTAGAACTTACTTGATAAATACAAATTATGGCTGACCTCCTTCAGGATGACCTAGGGTTTGATGTAGAAACCCTAATTTTTCCATTTTGGATCACTGGTAGGGAAATGATGGAAAATATGTGCTTCCCCAGGGCGATCTAGACTGTATATTTCTTTTTCATAAATTGATGATGGAGTTTCATGAGTAGTGTTAACATATGGGTTGATATGCTTGAGCTATGGTCCCCACTCACTCAACTGGTATTTGTTTCACCTACTTTTCAGTTAACTGAAGTGATAAAGGCACCTTTCGCATGATTTGTTCTTATTTTTTTTTATCTAAATGCAGTTAACTAGAGTGTTAAAGTCACCCTCACCTAACTTTGGTGACCCAGTTCAGTTTATCTCACCTAACTAAGGTTAGATAGGAACCTCCACCTACTTGTTGGCATGTAGTTGAGTTGTATTTAGTTAGAATTGGTCTAAACTACCTCTGAGTTAGTTAGAGTCAATTATGTTGGATTTAAGTGGTTAACGGATGTGCCAAATAGTGTTAACTAATAAGTAAGACACTCTCATGCACTCAATTTGAATGACCTCTCTTGGACTTGAATTGCATGGCTATTCATTCCATGGTATTGCATTGTAATCTACATCTTTTGATTAATGGTTAAGAAATGAACATCTGCAAGTATTTTTCATTATTTCTAGCATTCATTGTGTTATCCCTTAGATTTTTCCCCTGGTTGTGAAAGGATAAACCCCAAGGTAACCACAAAACCAAGCTTTACGAAAGAAAGTTGGCTTCTTTCTATGCAGAGAGGGACCTCTCAATGTTTTTCTCACAAGGCCAGATATATGTAAATGAAAGACAAAATTTGAGATTGTAAGTGGTTCAAACAAATGTACGTTAGGCATGGAGTCATAATGTGGAACAATATCATTGACAGTGCTTCTACATGACAAAAAATTACAAAGGAAGGGTAGCAATCCAGTTACAATCAAAATGCTTTGTTGTGATGATTATAGAAGAAATAAAGAATAGTCCATTAATGTGGGCATCTATCTAGGATGAATCCAACATTAACTTTATATGACCAAATTGGTGAATGTTTGAAATCAATAGAGACAACATATGATTATGAATTATGTACTATTAAAAACTCATTTTCAAACATGAAGGGAACACATTATGCAAGTAAATAACAGGAAATACATGCACAATATGAGAAAGGGAAAGTATAGACTTTAACATAGACAACACAATAATCTTTGAAAAAGGCCAGCTTTGGCTTTGCAATTTTGTTAATCTTTGGGGTTATTAGTTACACGCAAAATATCATGGGTTCCAACACTTTTTTCATTACAAAAATTGCTTCTTATACAAAATCTCTCCATGAGATGAATTTTAACTTCTAAAAATATGCCATAACTTCCTTTATGTCTATCATTTTGTAACTAATAACTAATAACTATTTCTTGAAAATAAACTATAAACTCCTAATTAACTAATCTTCAGAAATATCAGTCTTCGATAGGTCTTCATTCATGCAGATTGTACTTGGATCTTCCATACTTTTCAACCAATTTCCACTGATCAGTAGATGGTAGGTCTAGGCTGGCCATCTCTTTTTTCCAGCACACTTAATTTACCTATTCTCTATATGAAAAATCCAGAAAACATGCACATGTGCCTTTGAAGAAACATAGTAGCTCAAAATCATTTGCTAACTTATCCACTATCACCTTCCCTAACAATGACTATTTCATATCTTCAAAATTTCGATGATCTAACCTACATGCAATCAAACGATCGTGATATTCTTTCTAGGAAAACATTCCTCCCTTTTCCTCCCAAAATAAGGGTAAACTCTTTTTGAATAATGGGGTAAATGCTTCAATAAACAGTTTGATTTCATGGTTGATAATGTCAATTTTGGCTTCCACGGTGTCCAAATGTTTATGTTTACACACTACCTTCCTCATCCAAGGGATAATGGATATTCTGTCCTTGATGTTCGCCACTTTTAATTCCTCTTTTGTCAAACCATTCAAGAAATGAATAGTATTGTCAACAATCTCAATAGCATTTTTACTTAGTATTTCTTTTACTGATGTTACATTCTGCTTGGCATCTTACATCACAGTTTCTTTGTCGAGAATTGTTAGTTTTTCATCAATTAAGCTAGCATTATGATCTTAGGATATTTTCACTGAGAGAATAACAAGTACAGCAATAAAACATGAGCACATCACAAGAGACAAGAGACACAAAGAGTTTTCCTTAGGGAAACCATAAAGGAGAAAACCCTGCAACTTCCTCTAAGATAGAATCAACACCAAAACAGTAAGAGATCTCCCAAGACAGCAGTAGCCTTCTGTCTTCTGTCAAGCCAAAGTATTTCCTTCTCCAAAGGTTCGCCACACTTGAGAGAGCAAGTGATGTACTTCACAAGTGATAAATAGAGAGACACACACTCTCTATATATATTAGTCCGTTCACTTAAGTTGCCATTTCACACGTAGGCTCAACCCTAATAATTACTACTTGAGCCTACACCTTAATTAGTGTATAATAACTCAAGTTCCCAAAAACTGTGGGGACTTACCTAATGGCTTGATATGACTTGTTTACATTATTAATCCTCCCGATCAGAACATCGGGGTATGACCACATGACTCAAATACATAATAGAAACATCCAGGAATAAACATCGGGTTACAATACATAGGATACATAGAAGAATACATTCCGAAGTTACATATACATCAACACTCCCTCTTAACTAGGAAGGTATTCTTTCAACACAATTTTCAGCACTGGTCTTCTTCTCTGTATCAACTGGATCATCTTCGTCTTTGAGTCATCTTCAAGTCATCTTCGTCTTTAAGTCATCTTCATCTTCAAGTCATCTAGATCTGGATCATCTCTCGATCTGGATCATCACTCGATCTAGATCATCTCTCGATCTGGATCATCATCACTGGGCTGGATCTGGATCATCACTCGATCTAGATCTTTACTGCTGGATCATCATTACTGGATCTGGATCATCACTCGATCTGGATCAACACTGGTGTTATCTCATGATTCTACTCGTCATCGTAAGTCTTTATAGAGCCAGTCCTTTTTCATACTGGATGTACCATCTCAGAGCTAGTCCTTTTTTATACTAGATGAGGCATCACAGAGCTGGTCCTTTTTCATACCAGATGTGGCATCCACTTCAGAGCTAGTCCTTTTTCAAACTAGATGAGTCTTCCCAGAGCTAGTCCTTTTTCATACTAGATGAGGCATCACAGAGCTGGTCCTTTTTCATACCAGATGTGGCATCCACTTCAGAGCTAGTCCTTTTTCAAACTAGATGAGTCTTCCCAGAGCTAGTCCTTTTTCATACTAGATGAGGCATCACAGAGCAGGTCCTTTTTCATACCAGATGTGGCATCCAATTCAGAGCTAGTCCTTTTTCAAACTATATGAGTCTTCCCAGAGCTAGTCCTTTTTCATACTAGATGAGGCATCACAGAGCTGGTCCTTTTTCATACCAGATGTGGCATCCACTTCAGAGCTAGTCCTTTTTCAAACTAGATGAGTCTTCCCAGAGCTATTCCTTTTTCATACTAGATGAGGCATCACAGCGCTGGTCATTTTTCATACCAAATGTGGCATCCACTTCAGAGCTAGTCCTTTTTCAAACTAGATGAGTCTTCCCAGAGCTAGTCCTTTTTCATACTAGATGAGGCATCACAGAGCTGGTCCTTTTTCATACCAGATGTGGCATCCTACCCATGGAAGGAACCAATCCTCTCACCATGTCACTGCCCTTACATCCGACCATGGAAGGAACCAATCCTCTCACCATGTCGGAATGACACTGCACTTATATCTGTCATGGGAGGAACTTAATCCTTTAGCCATGACCAGAATGACTTAGCCCTTACATCTGACCTACTCATCAGAATGGCTCTCTTAGTCCCAGACTGAGTCTTCCTGGTAACTGACCAGGTGCCTCCATTCCCAGAATGGAAGTCAGCACTCATATATGACATGGAAGGAACCGAATCCTCTCACCATGACAGAATGGCTCAGCCCTTACATCTGACCTGCTCGTCAGAATGGCTTTGGATCTCTAGCACTCATATCTGACATGGAAGGAACTGAATCCTCTCACCATTACAGAATGGCTCAGCCCTTATATCTGACCTGCTCATCAGAATGGCTTTGGGACTCATCACTTTCCCTTGGAGGAAACCTCGATCTGGAGAACACCAAGTCTCTCTCTGAAGTACTCGAACTTTATCCTAGCCAATGGCTTCATCAATACATCAGCTATATGTTCCTCCGTCGCAACATACAAGAGCTTCACTACTCCTCTCTTCACCATATCCCTGATATAGTGATACTTGATATCGATATGCTTCGAATTGTCATGGAACACTGGATTCTCAGACAACTTCACGCAACTTTGGTTGTCACAATGTATACAAGTAGCATCCAACTGGAGATCAAATATATCAGACAGTAGCTTCCACAGCCATACTGCCTCACAACTAGCTAAACAAGCTGTGACATACTCTACTTCAGCTGTACTCAATGCCACACAGGATTTCTTTCTGCTAAACCAAGAGATCACACCTGATCCCATACTGAAGCAACACCCTGAAGTACTCTTCCTGTCGATGGCACTGCCTGCCCAATTTGAATCAACATAACCCTCTAGGTTAATCTTCTGATTCACATCGTACTTGATTCCATAATCAACTGTACCCCTGCAAGCTTTGCAACCATCAGGTGAACATGTCTCAATGTGTTCACAGCAAAGCAAATATCCGGTCTCAGGTACATCTGACGATACATCATAGCATCAACCATCTCGGATGAAGCATCACTCAATAGCTTCATGTTTGATGCCATAGATGTGGTCATGCAGTCCATCATCCCAAATCTCTTTAGGATCTCTATTGCATACTTCCCTTGTCCAAGGAAGATTCCATCCATACTCTGCCACACTTCCATGCCTAGAACAATAGTGCATCGACACATAACAGGAACATCACTGGTCTTCTGCCTTCAACCTTGAAGCAAAGGTTGGAAACCACTTTACTCTTAGTAAAGCCTAGATTCATCAGTAATATGCCCATCCTGTTGTACCATGTCAAACCTCAAGATATTCTGTAGTCACTCCCTCTGAAATGAAGCATCATACTCCCTCTGTCTCCTGTACTCTATGCACTGAAACATTCTGTACCAGAGTGACAAGTAGCTTCCTATGCTACTAATCTTCTATGTGATCATATAATGTATAGACTTGCATCTTCAACCTTGTAGCAAAGGTTAATATCTTCATCAATCTCATGATGTATGTGTTTCAACTCTTACTGGATACAAATGTCTCTTCGTAGTCTAGGCCTTCCTTTCGTGAGAAGCCTCATGCTATGAATATTGCTTTGTATCCCACGATGTTTCCATCTACTGCATGATGGAACCATGAACTTCTCTTCAGGTCTCGATACTACGCCCTGACATCATTCTTCTTGAACTGGTCTTCCATTTCTTCTTAGTTACTTCTTCTTGTCTGGAAGGTTCTGCATCAATGATGTCACTGCATTCATCATATTATTCTTTGTCTTGAAATGTCGTCACTTGTTCTTCGGAACAAGTATTCATTCTTATTTGCTTGTAGGTGGTTATGTATGAATTCTTTCCTACAATTCAAATGCATTTGTATGGTTAGAACATTTCATAAAGAATATTCATACTGGAAAATACTTATGCATAAATATATGATCATGCAACTACTTTAGCCAATACAACATTCATCCATATCTCACTGAAACTTTCTAGATGCCTTCCATCTCTACCAGGACAACATTGATATTGTGCACTAATCCATTATGTCAGCAAAGAGGTTTCATTCTAGATAAGTATCAATGGAGAATTTGTATAGCACCATGAGCTACTTACCCATCACATGCATATTAGTAGTATACTATCATTAATGCAAACATCCTATCATGCATAATACAATAACTGAATTTAAACAAATGCATAACAAAATAATATCATGAAATGACAATTGAATACTTATCTTTATTTGTTTCGAGGGTAGACTCCTTCTTGAGTCTTCAGCTTCATCGTCTTCAGCTTCATCGCCTTCTTCATTCATAATCGCATCATTTCTTATCCAAATAAGAGGTTCTTCAAAAGTTGATTTCTTCATATTCCTCATTGCTTGAGGGATCTTCTTTGGATGGTGAGAGCCGGATCTTCAAATGCTACCGTCTTATGTTTGGAAAGAACAAAATTGTGGTCATCTATATGGACGATATCACTATTTTTTTCCAAATCTAATGAAGAACATGTCGCACACCTATTGAGAATGTTTAGAAAATGTAGAAAGTTTGGAATCTCCTTGAATCCGAAAAATTCATTATTTTCTATGAAATAATGGAAGATGTTGGGGAATATAATATCTCAATAAGGCATCAAGATATATCCAAAGAGGGTTGAGGCAATCAGCAAAATTGAGCTCCTTTAGAATAAAGTCGAGGCTCAATCCTTCTTGGGGAAGGCAAATTTTCTGAGAATATTTATTGTTTCCTTTGTTGAAATAGTGAGATATATAACCGACATGTTTTGAAAGGATAAAGAGATCAAATGGAATCCAAAATCCAAACAATCCTTTGAAGACATAAAGACAGATATCTCTGAAGCACCTGTACTTGCAAGGCTTGATTTTTCTAAATACTTCCTCATATTTTCATTTTCCTCAGAGCACACAATGGCAGGAGTATTGCTGTAGAAGAATCATGAGGGACACAAGCATACCATTTCTTTTTACAAAAATACCCTGAGCGATGATCCCCTGAAGTATAATGTCCTGGATAAGAAGGCTTTTGCTCTAGTGCAAGACTTGAAATATTTCTGGGTGTACATCCTGCATTCCCATATCATTGTGCATGTACCCACCATCATTGTAAAGGATATTCTGACTCAACTGGATCTTGAGGGACAAAATGGAAAGTTGATAGCAGTCCTGCACGAATATGACTTGGAAATCAATCCCACAAAATTGATTAAAGGCCAAGTACTTTCCAAGCTTATGGCCCAATCCAACTGCGATGCTCTTAGCCTACACATAATTGTTCAATTATCAGTAGAAGAGAAAAATACATAGGGACTTCTAGGTACCCGAGTAGTTGATCATTTTCTGTCATCCCCATGGTAAACTGATATCATCCTTGTGTTACAACATCTGCAAGCCCCACGGGGTATGTGTTCTAAAGGAAAGTTTCCTATGGCTAGGTTTTAAGAGGCCATCAATGTAATGGGGCTGAAAGAGAGATGCAAATGGTTCTACAAGTAAATACAAGCAAGATCAGAGATTAGAATGGTTCATACCTTAGCCAAACGAAGGTTGATCCAAGCCTCCCTTCAATATTCTTCTTGCTCCTCTCTCTCCTCTTGCTCCAAGAGACCTGCAAAATGAATTATACCTTCCTCAAACCATTATGACCACATATAAAGCATTGATAAACAAATAAACATGAAATAATGATCTAACTAACATCATCATATGATCATAAACAGATATTAAATCACACATTAAACAATGATTTGGGAAGAATAAGGACATCACATATTTATTAATCTTGAAAACAAGTACAAATATACCTTCTCTTCAAGTTGGGCACTTCACGAAACCTTGATCTGGTTCTCTTGCTTCTCTTCTCCAAGGAGCTTAGTCTCCAAGCTCTGCAACACAAGGAGAAAACTTCTAGGGCAAAGATGTGGGAAAAGAGAGTTCCAAATCCTCCAGCATAACAACGCAAATATTAAATTCTCCTCTTATGGACCTACATACCTCTATTTATATGCTTATGAAGAGATAGGGTTGAAGACAAAGTAGTTACAATTGAAGGAGTCAGTTGCATAACTAACGAAACTACCCAAATTTTGAAAAATGTATTTTTTTTGACATTTTTAGGAGGAATACATGGGTTGGGGAGACATCAGTCGCATATGCAGTAGGTATACGTGGGTTTCAATGCAAAAAGTCACATATTTAGGGCATACACGAGTATTATATATAGCAATTCACGTACCATATGCGGGTTTCCTTAAGGAAACTCGCATATACATAAAAAAATCTCATTTTAAGGGTACTTCTAGGAATTTTTAGACTTTTGTGTCTTTTGAAAAGTTTTATCAAGCTGAAATATATTTCCAACGATGCAAGGATGAGGTCAAATGGAGTTACAAAACTCAATATATGGTTCTTACAAGTTAGGTGTTTTTTTAGTGACTTTCATGAAGTGTCGTCATGGAAGTGTCGACATGCAACAGAAACATGGGAAAGTGGGCACATGCAGAGATGTGCCATTTTGAGCTATAATAGATGGCTCCTAATGTATGAGGTTAGAGGGGAAGACTCTAGCTGAAATACATCATAAAGGAAATAGTTGAGTATGGAGAGAGAAGAGAATCCAAGATCAAAAGGTTCGAACAAAGTTACCTAAAAGAGAGATAAATGTCAGAAAAAACTGATCTCTGGGACATACAAGTCCATATACAAAACATTTCCATAAAGATACAGGTAGATCCAACATATGTATAACTGGTGGAACTATCATGGTTGCTCAATATGCAAAAAGGCACCATATCAAATCTAAAAGAGTCATGGACACAAATGAACAAGGTGGATCCATGCTCAACAATCAATCATAGCAAAAAAAATACAAGGTGGATCTATGTCTCAGCAAAATGTCATATAAAATGTAACAAGTTCTTGCACAACTTAGGAAATACCAAAATTATGATGCTACTGTTGGCCCAAGGTCTTCAATCCAAACCGCCCAAAAAGGTATGAATCCTAACCATGCGAATAAAGGAGCTGAAGTCGGACATGGATGAAAGCGTTTGATTATCAGTCAATAATGAGAACAGTTAACAAAAGCGAGGGAAACCACCATTATTGAAAATGGTTCCAAAGGTACCTTGTACATTCTAACAAGTGTGAATACAAGGACTTGAAATCGAACACCTAAAGAATCTATCGAGTAGGAGACAATAACGTATTCCCTCTACCCAATAGCAAGGGAAATTACCACTGATGACTACAATCCCCAAGGTACTATCATAAAACCCTAAATCTCATTCCCAAAGCAAGATGTCTTGCAGTTGATAGGAAGAGATCCATTGGAAGGAAGGCATTAAGGCATCCTTCATCATCTAACATGAGATAAGTCAAAGACTAATTGGATCTAGAATTGGTAATGAATTTTATGACAAATATTGCCAAAGACATGATGTAATGAACTGATACCAGGAAATGGCCAACACAAAAGGTCAATGCAACTATAGAATGGTTGACAAAGGTTTAATCCTTGAACAATGAGCATGACACAAAATTCAGTTAGGTGGATTTTGACACAAAAGAGACCAACAACACAAATCTGCAATGTAGGAGACATTGACATATTCCCCATATAATTGGAAAAGAGACCAACTGGAGGAGTAAGAAACTCTGAATCAAGATAAGATCAAAAAACTAGGACCCAACTGTTGATAGACTCAAAACCGGTGCTTTGTTCAAGGAAACAAGACTTGCTGCCATGATGTAAAATGCATGTCAATGAACTTCCCTTCCCCTCTTTCTTGTAAAGGTTTAACGAGTCCAAGAAAGCAAGCTCGAGACGTCCTTCATTTTTGGAAATCTCGAAGAAGAGACAGAAGAATGCTTGATAAAGCACTGATTCATGGATTTTACAAGCCCAAACTAGTACATGCTCGACAGTGTTTTCATAGTTTAGAGAGTCTGAAAAATCCAAAGAAGACTCTAGAGGGGTTCTTTTTCATCCAATTTAGTCTTTTGAGGCCGAAAAAGTATAAAAAATACCATAGAAGAAGTCTTTTAGATTTCGAAGAAGTAAGGAGCACCTTTTTCGTACTTAGTCGGGGAGGTCCAAAAAAGGTTAAATTACCACCTACCCGACGCTCTTTCAAAAGAACCATATAGACTGAGTTTTATGAGTGTGAAGGAAGGAAACATCACTTAGAGAGATCCATTTGATTACGATAAATGGGGCTTACAAAAGTAAACTCAATGCTTTTTTCTTTAGGGTTTTGACGAGCATGACAAATACATAAAGTACACTTGGAATATTTTTCATGTTTTGGTCCAGAGCACGAAAAAGAGATAACTAAGATCATACCGGTGGTTCCTTTTCCATAATTTTAGTCCCTCAGCTCTGAAAAAGTGATAAATCTATGCCTAATAATACTCTTCTCAATTCTGAATAAAAGAGAGTGTTCATTTCTCGTATTATTCCACATGGTCCGATAAAGTGATAACCTACCACCAATGTGAATGCCCATTCAAATATTCTTAACAAGCCTAAATGGACAAGTTTACTCGGTAGACAAGTCTATTTTGAGGAGTCGGATCTGGGCCTAAAGAAACTCAATATATTTCCCGTGAATTTTTACCGAGTCTAGAAAAGTCAACTCGTGGCCTCCTTAGTGTTTTTAATGAGCTCGAAGGAGAGAAAAAACAATGCTCTAAATGCGAGGAGACAAGTGTCATAGGCAGGAAAAACTAGTTCCAAGCGCAAGGAAGAAACCTATGCATAATGCAAGGAACATGAGTAGGATAAAGACACTCAGGGAACGTCTCCTCAAGTTAAAAGGTGTCAAGTTGCAAAGGAAAAATTATACAAGGCTTAGAGACTATGAGAACAAATATGAGGGCTTATACAACGAGCTAAAAGCGTGGAAGCTAGCATGAGGCTCATAAGCGTGAGCAGGGCACATGAAAATGCAGTTACAACTTGAACAACAAAACAAGGCCAGTAAATAGTTGTCAATCCAACTAAGAATCCTATCTCTAAGAAACAACAACATTAGGATCACATTTAGAAGAAAATATTCGATGTAGGTCACTTTGGCAGAAACACATGTGACTTTGTTATCTTCTACAAAAGGAAAAGTCAAGGCAGAATCAACCGAAGGAGATTCTATAGTACCAAGGCCCAAGGATTTATGATCAATAAGATCAACCTTGGAAGGAAGGAAATAAAAGATCAACAAGGGAGATATAGTCTATAGGAACAAACTCAGTATCACAGGAGTTGAAAAATTCATAAGAAAAACCAAAATCGTCAGGATCACTGACTTGCTGTTCAAAGGAAGAGTCAAAAGACTCAACAAGACCAACATAAGAAGAAAGGTCAAGCTTACTAGGAAAATCAGGGTTAGACTTAGTCATAACTGAACCAACATCCAAAAGAATTTTAGACTGTATCAGATACTCTAGGAAGACTTCATCCAAAGGAAGGAGATCATTCGTTATAGGACACATGTCTAAATTTTCAAATGGATCGATAGAGTGGAGAGCAAGCTCCATAGTCTGTATAGGATGACAATCCTAGTCAACTGTTGGGACCAAGTCCCGAGAAGGTAAGTATGAAAACAGAGGCTGCTTGTCAGTAGCAATTGAACATAAAGGACATGAAGCCACATAGCTCACCTGTGGTGGGGTAGCGCCTATAGAAACATTGGGAACCAATAAAGGAAAGAACTGGTCTCTAGTTGGCTCACGAGACGGATCAAGAAAATCCAACTGATCGATAGTGACAATTTTTTCTCCATAATTAAAGTACATCACATGAAAGAATGTTGACACCATAGCTTGCATGGCATAGACATAATCACGTACAAGCAGCATATTGAAGTCCAAGGGGTCTTCTATCACCATGAAGTCAACTAAGATGGTCTTCCCACCCAAAGTAATGGGTGTTTGAGAAAGAATTCCCAAGGCTATACAATTTCTTCTATCAAATACCAGTAACTAACTAGCAGTCGACACAAGGTTGGGAGATCTCGTGCCTCACCAAGCACGAGAACAAAAGATACTAATTAAGGCTCCTTCATTAAGAATGAAATGAGCAATCGTGTATGGTTCAAATTTGACCTTTATCTAGAAAGGTGCATCAGACAGAAGGCACTACTCAACTAGGCTATCCCAATTAAAGGAAGCAATCTGAGAGCTTGGTGAGGGTTGATTTGAATTGAGTTCGATGGCCCCTTATTCAGTGAGTTCCGAAATGGAAGTGAATAAAATGTGACTAGCAGACACTTTACTCTCCAAAGGAAGAGTGGGATTGATCGACAATTAAATCAATTCAACCGCTTCGTGAAAGTCACTCTCCAAAGGGAGAGTGGGATTGACCAAAGCTGAGATTGGTTCAATCACATTAGGATCAATCTCCGAAAGAAGAGTGGGATCGACCAAAGATGAGATTGGTTTGACCACTAGATCAACCAAAGGTTGAGTAGGTTGTTGAGAAACTATAGGTTGTTCAGGAGAAGGAAATTCTCGAGTCTTGGACCACACTCTTTGCACCTCTACGATAGAAGGGAATTGGTCAGTAAGATGATCTCCCTTGCATAACTTACAAGGGAACTTAAGTTTCCACTTCAAACGACCATTTTTCTCAATAGTGTCAACATGACTAGTAGTGGTTGATTGTTTGCTCTCAACATGACCTATAGAGGCTGATATTTTGCCCCCAACATGACCACCATAGGCTGGGTGACTAGGTCCAACCTGCCTAAGAGAGGCTGGTTGTTGAAAAGTTTTAGAATGTTCAAAAATGGGATGACCATGAAACCAAACTCTCCATACTTCCATGATAGAAGGGAATTTATAAGTAAGGTGGTCTCCCTCACAAATCTTACAAGGAAACTTGGGCTTGTGTTTTTAACGGGTAGTCTTTTCAACATTGTCAACATGACTCGCAGTGGTTGATGGATTGTCTCCAGCATGAACCACAGAGGCTGAGAGACTACCCCCAGAGTGACTCACATAGAATGAAAGACTAGGTCCAATGTGACCTGCAGAGGTTGGATGGGAACCACCAGCATGAACTACAGAGTCTGAATTATTAGGATCAACATGCTTTGCAACAATTGAGTGTGTAGCCCCATCGTGAACTATAGAGGCTGGGTGGATGGATCCAACATGACTTGCATAGTTTGGATGGGGAGGTTCAACTTGAAAAACAGAGGTTGAATGGGTTCCCTCAGCATGAACTGTAGAGGCTAAGTGATTGGATCCAACGTGACCTAGAAAGGTTGGAAGGATCCCACCAGCATGATCAACAGAGGCTGGATGGTGAAGATCAACTTGACTTGCAGAGGTTGAGTTCTTAGATCCAACATGACTTGCAGAGGTTGGATAGGTGCCCCTAGCATGAACTGCAGAGGCTAGGTGGTGAGGTTCAAATTGACTTGCATAGGTTGATCAGGTGCCCCCTTGTTTATGTTCCTTCTTCCTATTCCCCCTTCTTGTACTCCTTTTATACTATCGGTTACTAGTATCACTAGTTTCACTGCATGAGGTAGAAGGAGTAGGAGAATAAACTATAGGTGAAGGGGAAGTAGTGTTTTGCTGCCCTTGATATAAGTATATTACTTGAGAAGCATCCGGAGTGTTTGGTATAGTTGGAGTGGAAAACAACCACACCGGTAGCCCTAGGGTGAATCTAGGTAGATTCAAGGTGGCCATCAAGGGAACTCCAACATTCCCTATGAGAGGAATAGTATAAGGAGTTCCCAGCATGGGAATCTCTTGGTTGGTGTTCAAAGGCATGTTAGCCATAGTTTCAAACTAGGAGACAGAGTCTGAGGTTGACAGACAACAAAAATTACAAAGCACACACCTAAAGGCACACTAAGTACAGACAAACCACACAACACTCACTATTAAATTCCTAAATCCAAACATACAAACAAGTATAATATATGCTTTCCAAAAGAAATTTGAGAGGTAGTTACTTGGTGTCCCTTTAGATGTTCTTAGGCATAAGAAGAGGAATCAAACAACCGCCCTCCCACACCTTCTACCTGGGTTACCTTCCAAGCCTGTCCAAGGTCAACCAGAAATAACCTTCCAATGTACCTATGTATGAACCCTAGATGTCAAAGAGACTAAAAGCTATCGCAACTATACTGATAGTCTGGGGGGACAGTCGCAAGCTTGGTTCGTATGCATGGGTAGGGTAGCAAAGACCAAAACCCTGTCTAAGATAGAATACCCAGATGTGCAAAAACATTGGTCTACTTTTTGACAAGGAATAGAAGGGTTATCTCCTTAGTTCAAGCCTCCACGTGGCCTCATGATTAACTCCCATTTGAGAGGAGCTTTCCAAATACAATCAACATAGAAGATAATTTACCTAGCGATTAGCCAACTACATTTGAATTTTATACTTGTGGAGAGTTAAAACTCCCTAATCCACAAGTCTAGCCTAAGCTAGTTGGTGTAGGAGCCTGTAAAATAAAACTTACTAATAATTTTTAAATTATATCGTTCATTTTAAAAGGGTATTTTTAGTCAAAGGGTAAATGGAGTGAAACTTATGTGGTGTTTTGACTCAAAGTTGAAACAAAATAACTCAATAAAGAGAAATGAAATGCAAAAAGAAAAAACTTTTCTCTTTATTTTTTCAAGTAGAAACTTGAAAGCCACAAAAGAACAAATTCTTTTTATTTTTTCAAAAATAATGATATGTAGTACATTAAAGACAAAACCCTAATCTACATGCATATTAAACACTATATGTTCTTGTTATTTTTATTTTATAAATTCAAAAGAAAAAATACCTACAAACAAAAGTATGTAGATGACAAGAACAAAGCAAAAGGAACTCTGCTATACAACCACCAAACACACTCTAGAATGCCCTAAAGTCAGTATAAACCCTACTTGGAAGGAAGGATTGCATAAAAGACATGTCAACTATTTTGGCATGGTGAATTTAACCAACAATAAAAGAAGGAAACAAACACCAACAAGCTTTTGAACTTAGACAGATATCACTAACAGAGGCTGACCAAAAACATAAGACAAAAATCATGCCAAGCAAAGGGGGTGGGGGGAAAGAGAAAAGAGAAAACCCTAATGCTATAAAAAGGATTACCACATAGATAAATAACAACGAAAAAAGGGATGACACTAACTCCTTGGATTTATGCACCTATAGAGGACCGCAAAAGACCTACCAAACAAACAACAACAGCAGAAAAAACCACAAAAATCAGGAAAAACACTGTTTTAGGGGCACATGCAGTTTGTACTACTGATAGGTCACATATCATACGTGGGTTGATAGTACAGCAAGATGCATGTACAAGCACATGTGGGGTGTACCACTAACATGTCGCGTATCATATGCAGGTTGATAGTAAAGCAAGTCGCGTATAAATACCAGATACGCAACTGTTCAAACTGCAACTCACGTATGGGTGGGGAAAAACCCAAAAAAGGTCAAAAAATTCCTTATAAAGGAAGGGGAAGTGTTCTATTAGACAAATAAAGTGTTCTGAAGTGGCAAGAAAAACCCAAAAAATTTACAAAAGGATGAAAGAAATACAGAGAAACTCCAAATAGACAAGGTTCTCACCAACAGAGTCACCAATTCTGTTGTAAAGGAAAGTTTCCTATGGCTAGGGTTTAAGAGGCCATCATTGTAGTAGGGTTGAAAGAGAGATGAAAATGGTTCTGCAAGTAAATACAAGCAATATCAGAGATTAGAATGGTTCATACCTTATCCAAACAAAGGTTGATCCAAGCCACCCTTCAACCTTCTTCTTGCTCCTCTCATTCCTCTTGCTCCAAGAGACCTGCAAAACGAATTATACCTTTCTCAAACCATTATGACTACATATAAAGCAATGATAATCAAATAAACATGAAATAATGATCTGAATAACATCATCATATGATCATAAACAAAGATTCAATCACACATTAAACAATGATTTGGGAAGAACAAGGACATCACATGTTTATTAATATTGAAAACAAGTACAAATATACCTTCTCTTCAAGTTGGGCACTTCATGAAACCTTGATCTGGTTTTGCTGCTTCTCTTCTCCAAGGAACTCATCCTCTAAGCTTTGCACCACAAGGAGAAATATTCTAGGGAAAATATGTGGGAAAAGAGAGCTCCAAATCCTCCAGCATAACAATGCAAAGATTCAAGTCTCCTCTCATGGACCTCCTGACCTCTATTTATATGCTTTTGAAGAAATAGGGTCGAAGGAAAAGTAGTTACAATTGAAGGAGTCAGTTGCATAACTAACCAAACTACCCAAATTTCGAAAAAAGTATTTTTTGACATTTTTAAAAGGAATACATGGGTGGCAGAGACATTAGTCGCGTATGCAGTAGGTATATGCGGGTTGTAATGAAGAAATTCACATATTTAGGAAATACACGAGTATTATATATAGCAAGTCGCGTACCATACGCAGGTTTCCTTAAGGAAACTCGCGTATACATCAAAAACTCTCATTTTAAGGGTACTTCTGGGAATTCTCAGACTTTGGTGTCTTCTGAAAAGTTTTAGATAACTAAAATATATTTACAATGGTGTAGAGATGAGATCAAATGGAGTTAAAGAATTCAATATATGGGTCTTATACGTTAGTTGTTTTTTCAATGACTTTCATGAAGTGTCGTCATGGAAGTGTCAACATGCGACGAACACATGGGAAAGTGGTCACATGCATAGATGTGTCATTTTGAGCTATAATAGTATGGATAGGGCAAAGGATAGATTCCTCAAGCATGAGGCATCTAGGTTTTTCATCTTAGATGGAAAATTGTATCGAAAGGAGTCAAGAGGGGTGTTGCTGAATTATGTGGATGAGAAGGAGGAAAAGAGGCTCATTGAGGAATTCCATGCACGAGAATGTGGAGACCATCACTATGGAAGGCCACTGTAAGCAAAATCATGAGGGTAGGTTTTTAATGTCCCAATGTCTTCTCCAATACTCATAAGAAAGTTGTTTCCTACCACAAATATCATATTTTTTAGGGGAGAAGGAATCCATTACCATTTCCTTTGAAACCCATACAGTTTGAATTCCCTTTCCAACAATGGGGACTATATTTCATTGGAGAAATAAATCCATCTTCCTCAGGATAGCACAGGTAGATCCTCAATTCCATTGACTACTTCATGAAATGGATCGAGGTCATCCCCACAAGACAAGCTACCACGACAGTGATCATGCAATTTCTCGAGGAGCATCTTGTCACGGTTCAGGGTTCCTCTGAAGATAATCACGGATAGTGTTACAACTTTTAAGTCAAACAAGATAGTTTCTTTTTGTTTCAAATACCAAATATAGCCGGGGAATTCCACAGCCTATTACCCACAATGAAATGGGATAGCAGAATCTTCAAATAAGCGACTCATGAGAATCATCAAGAAGATGTTGCAAGATAATAAGAAATATTGACACAAAAATCTAATCCGTGCTTTGTAGGCTAACAGAATTATTGTGAAGAAGTCTATTGGCACTTCACCATTTTAGTTGGTCTATGGCTTCGATGTAATATTTCCTAGTTCCTTGAGCTTGCTAGTGATGAGATTGTTGCACGAGGAAGATGTTGAAAACCATGCCACCCAAAGAAGAATGAATCAATTGGTTGAGCTACATTAGCAGAGGGAGTAGTTATTTGAAAGAACTCAAAAATTTTAGGTGAAACTTAAAGAAATATTTGACAGAAGGAAAAAACCTGATTATTTCCAGTTAGGAGACGTAGTGTTGCAATGGGATGCACCTCATGAGGAGAAGGGGAATCATGGAAAATTTGATCACCTATGGAAGGGCCCTTATAAGATTTCATCTTTTAGAGGGGAGAATGCCTACCTATTGGTTGATATGGAGGGAAGTCTAGTATCTGGAGCTTCTATAAATGGGAGGCTCCTCAAACATTATTTTCTGCAAAGTAAGTTCATCTCCATTGTCATTGTACATACCGTTTCTTTTTAACATTGCATGTGTGGACAACTCTCTAACAAACTTAAAGCCCAAGGTGAAGGCTGTAAGGTCCCCAAGAGAATATCTCACTTGGTTCTTTTTTTTATACAAATTTGGAGTTTTTAGGAAAATCTTGGGACCAACCCAATGGATAAGGCACTTGGGATACGAAGTTCTTTGCCACCTCATAAGGAGGATAGAATCCCCAAGTTTTAGACATTGTAAGAACCTGGTTAGCACTAGTGCTAAAGTTTGAATATCTTTTGTATATGTGTTAGCACCATAATGGGATAAACAGTTTTAAGGGGAGTGGGCCAATGAAAGGAGTAACAATATCTAAAATTCCCTATCATAGGTACTTAAAGGACATAATCAAGTTCTGTAGGCTATGCGGTGGCAAAAATCAATGGTTTATCCTAAGGAAAGATGAACAATTATTAAAGGAATCTTGACATTGGTGAAATAGGGTTAAATGGAGTGTAGGATCAACCATCAGATGAACAGGAAAGGTAGATCGATGGATGAGGAATATTTCACTGAGCAAAGTTGTGCGAAGAAATAAGTTGTCGAGGATTGTGAAATTTGTTACATCCTTGAAGTTTCAATGGCCGAGATATAAGGATGTTGAATATCTATAATTTAAATAGATTTCACACTAGACACATGCATGAAGGATAACTTATGACAAGGTAGAGAAATCTTGTGGGGTTCACTTATTCCAATGGCCATGATATTTAGCGGGACAGATCTATGGTGGAGATGTACTTTGCAACCCAGACATGTAAAAAAGTTAGCAGAAGAAGACACTGCAAAATCTTGGTAGACCTCGCACCTCTATATGACTGAGAGTCAATTAGCAGTCCAGGTTAATTTTGCAATGGAAACATGCACAAAAGTTAGCAGGATGAGGTGCTATGAAATTTTGGTAGACCCTGCACCTTTGAACGACGAAGATTTTTGCGTTGATTGGATCTACAATCTGGGTTGATTTTGCAATGGAAATAGCACAAAGTTTAACAAGATAGTTTATTGTGAAATTGCGTAGGGGCCACATTGTGGGACGATTGATATTTCTCATGGAAGATCTCTACCAGTGTGGTTTATTTCTCAAGCCAAAGGTGCAAGGAGCCAAAATATCAGTGTAGATGCGAAATGGAGATGAAGCAGGGATAAATTCAATTGTGCATATTTCATTTTCAAGAGTATAACCATTAGAGATGTTCTGAAACATCATTTTCAATCAAGCGAGTCTGCATCCTAGATGCCACTTTTCAATTTTTTATCCAGCCTGTCTACTACCCTATATTTCTTGTTTTATATATGAATCATGGAAAATAGGCCATCTCAGAAGCTTGTTAGGATTTGAAATGATGATTTGGGATTGATTCCCAATTTTGTAAATGAATTCAGCTATGTTTTGAGGTTGGTCTCGAGAGCCCATGACACTATAAATGTAACCTCGATAGACAAAGAAAGGGTTGGAAATTTCATTCAAAAGCCTCCCCCTTTTTGTTTTCATATCTCTGTAATGATTTCTTGGAAGGATTAATGAGAAATATTCTTCTACATCTCTGAGATTCATCACGGTGTTCTACATTTAGTTCATGTTTCCTATTTGCATAATTTTCATTTCTGTGACTTCCTGCTAATTCTTTCTAGTTGTATGTGAGGAATTTGTTTCATTAAGCATTCCCCACATAATATATTTCATTTGTGATGTGTTTATGATTACTGTTATAGAATTCATCCTCTGTCAGGTTCTCTGTATCAATTATTAGAATTTATTGGCGTTGCTTCTAAAAGTGGTGCAAGAGATTCATTCACGGATAGGTGCCTCTTTCTTCACTAGGCTCATTCTCCTTTCTCCTATCACCACTTAAAGATATTTGACTAAATGTGACACCTACTTTGCCTCATAATACAAAGTAAAATCACTCCTCATGTTCACTATAATACCCTTGATTGATTCAGGTTGTGACTCCATTCCCATATGGTATTTCGTGTTTGTATGTTTCACCATCTTTAAATATGCAAATATCATGTTTCCCTCAAAAATTTATATTTATGAATGCTTGCTTAAATCCTTATGTATATGTGAATGTTTATGTGACAAAGAGAGAGCCCTCTCTAGCTATATTGGCTAGAATACAGTCTAAATATTGGTTTGAAATGGTTAACCCTGTGACTTCCTACCACAACCATAGGAAAATTACAGGGTGATAACAGTCACTAGGGATACATATTTACTAGATATATTCCTGACATATGCATATAGCTTCAAAGCTTCATCTATAGCCACCTCCTTATCATCTATGTACTTATCAAACTATTTAGCTATAGTTCTGAACTGAGAAGTGGAATCTTTAGGTGTTTAAGAAGAAGCATACTCCTTAACTTCAAATGAAGGTCCTTTAACCTTCATGTACTTCTTCTTTTTACCTTTGACATTGGCTACTTGGATTATATTCCCTATTTCTTCAATTTTATTCTTTTTGGGTGTCTTACTTGTATAATCTTCCTCTATGTCCATGGAATCAGAGAAATCTCTCTTATTTGTTCTTTCAAAGCAACTTGCTATAGGTATGATCCTTTCGGCTATTGGGACAATGCTTGAAGGGTCAAGTTGTGTGGAGATGACTTACCTCACTAATGAAGTAGAACCTTGTTGAATGTCCTCATCCCCCTATGTCTCATGAGGATAATCTAACCAATTTTCTCTCTTGACCATACCTGCAATCTCATGATGTTCAAAAGGCTTGTTTTTGATCGCTTGTCTTCTTATGGATATGATGTGATGGAGATCATAGTTAAGAACAACATCTGTCTGAAATACCATTTCTTTCAGTAAATTCTCTACCATTAGCAAAGATGCCCTGCTTTTTATAATGAATGGTCTTAATGACCCAAGGATATTTAATTTCACAAGACTTCTTAAAATTAATAAAATGTTCATTCTCCACAATCAATTTCTATCTAATGAGTTCTACATAAAAAATTCTAGGATTTAAGAAGGCTGGCATGACATAGGATGAATGAAAAATCCATATGTTCTTATTATAGTCCCTCCTTCCATCAAAAACCAATCTCCAATCCTCTTTTCCATATAAAACTGTAATACTTCTTTCATCAATGGTATTAATCTGGGAAGCATCTACTAGAAGAATGTTTGGTATACTTCAGACATCAAGAAATTCATATATTTTCTAAAGTTCTTGCTCATTTCATCGGTGAGAACAAGCTCTAGAAATTGGAAGTTCTCCTCATTGAAGAATAGAAACATATTTACCATGTAAGATTGATATCTGAAAAAACTGGTACTCTGAAAATTCACTAGCTGAGAATGCATATTCTCAGCTAGAAATTCATCAAATTTAAGACAACATGACTGACCAGACTCGACACACTCATTTTGACCAGTACTCACTTTGAATAATAGACTCATTAAAGAATCAATGACGTAACTATTAGTGTCCAAACCTAAAAATTGACTTATCAAGGAGATAATAGATTGGGTTTCATCAGTAAACATGCTTGAACTAATAGGGAAAGCTTGATTCTGTAAAGAGACATCTGGCTTGAAACATGAACTAAAGATAGCTTATTTCCGTTCCACGCGAGATTCTCTAAATGACTGTATTTAAATTTCTCCGCTGAACTTTTGGGATAATTAGGTCAAAGTGGTAGTGACAAAGAATTTATCTCGGATGACTAATGAATTTATAGGATAGAGGACGTTAGACTTAGCTATGTCCATAATTACCCTATCAGAAGAGGAATAATTGTTGGTTCACCAGTCGACAAACTCTGAAAAGTTTAAAGTTTGTTTAGTAGTAAAAAAATGAAAATGGGAACAGAAAACTCAATGGATATTAGTTCCTTGGTTTCTGAGGACCTTTAACTTGTTATTTAATAAATCTACATATCTAAAAGAAAATACGGTGTCAAATATTTCACAGTATTTATCTTCAAAGACTTCTTCTATTTTATAATATTCATGTGCTTGAGCCTCTATCAATTCTATAGTCTCCATGTTTAAATAGCCTTGAGTAAGGATTAAAAATCCTATCTGGTTGGTTGAAAAGTGGACAAAGTTCAATCTGATTTGGATTCTTCTGCACAATCACGGGCTCTCACTTTCCAACATAAATACAGACAAATAAACCAAATCCATGTGCTTTTCTTTTATATTTTTTAATTCCGTTATTTGTCATACATATTATTTTGTCAATATTCATTATTGTCTATGGATTTACTACTTTTCATCCTGAGCCACAAATATTGATCATCACTAACCCATGTGCCTCTTACTCCCGCTATATTACTCATCCTTATCCCTCCTATAGCTTCATGTAGAAGAGTTGATCCCAACCATAAATTTCCATCAGATTAGTTCATTACTATATATCTCTTCCTCATTTTAACCTCACGAACTCTTCAATCATGACTGTAGATCTTCAAATTTATTTAAACAATTATACTGGCTTACCAAACCTTTTCACCCGATCATCTTTTATCAACATAATCAATTTAGGCCGTTGATATAGATCAAGTTTCCATCGCAACCGTTGAAACCTGTGCCCTACAATATTTTTTTTTGATTGAGAAACTTCTTTCTTCCGTGCAAGTTCACCAAGAGTAATGAATATGGATCATCGATCTTATTTCATCTTTAATCTTCGCCATCAATTAGTGATGGTCCTACCAAATTTCGTTGGTCCCTGAAATATTTTCCTTCGTGCATGTCCCTCTAGCAACATTCATATCAACTGTTGATCTCATCCTAATTCATTAATTCGTCGTAAATATTTGGGTATTGTACTCTTTTTCGGTGATTTGAAAATTCAATATTCACGTGCATGTCTCCTCAGCGAAACCTTTTCTAGCCATATATATGCTATCTAGTTTTCATCTGACGGTTGATTTATGTCACACATTAATCTATTACGCTGGTGATTAATTTCATTTATCTCTTGTATATTTCACCAGCATAGTCACTCACAACCATTGATCTTTTCTTGTGCATATTGACACCGTTGCATCCTTCTATGATATAACACCTTGGCAGATTTTTGATATGAACTTCATTCCCAAGGCTAAATTTAAGAATTCTTTTACATACAATATTTTTACCTTTAGAAATAAGCCACTTATACTAATTAAAACCCCGTTATACCTACCTTCAGGTCATATAATACAACATTTTAACTGTTATCTTACATTTTCACATGCCTCCCTCTCTTTCCAACTGCTAACCAAAAATGGTGCTAATACATTGAGTAGATTTATATGTATCAATATGTAGTAACTTTTTTCTCGATTCTAAGATTGTTTTTCCTCAATTTTATATGGTATTAAATCCATGGTAGGACAAGGAAACTCTTTTATAGATTTTTTGATGGATCTTTAAAGAAAATTGAGAAAAGTTGCTCAAACATATTCCAACAATGCGCAAGAAGAGGAGAGTTTTCCACATAAGTCCTGGAATCTAAGTCTTGCTCCCTCTAGATTATGTCCATAGAAGTATATCAATGCGTGAAGAAAATCCAAAAGTGCAAGTTGTTTGACCTTATTTTGTTTATTTTGTGTGATTGCAGGTATCTCATAATCTCCTATTTCATTTGCTACAACTGGAAAATGAACTCTTCCTCTAGCATTATTCTCACTCGTTTCAACTATCATCACTGGAAATAGGATATAGAGATATCATTTTGCTCCAAGGGACTCTACAAACTAACCATGGACAAGGATCTAGATCCAAATGCAGTAGTAGAGAAGTCAAAAAATTGGAACAAACAAGATGAAACGTATGGTTTCCTATGCCTCTCCATTTCAAAGGATCTCCTCTTCCCTATTAGTGGTTTTAATACTCCCAAATAAGTTTGGGAACAGCTTGCTAAACTATTTGAAAAGCAAGATGATTTGAGAGCCTATCGGTTGGATAATGAACTAATCTCTCTCAATCCAAAAAATTTTGAGACCATAAATGAATTATTCACTAAACTTAAGCATCTTGTGATCCAATTGAAGAAATGTGAAGTTTAAAATAATGATGACGAACTAATTCTTTTTATCCTTTCAAAGCTAGGACCATAACACTCTGTATTTGTATCTACTTTCTATACTTGAAAGCTCACAATTATGAATTCGAAGATGCCTACCTTTAATGCATTCATTGAGTCCCTAACCAATGAGCATGATAAACTTATTCAGCTGGGTTCAATGAGATTGAAGAAAGTATGAAAAAATTTGACGGTAAAGGAAAAATACTTAATCCATTATATTCACACAAATAGTACCATTATATAGTACAAAGAATAATGCCACCTCAGTGAGAGATAATCTCTAGATCCTAACACCTTGCATGGTGACTAGGCTAGGAAATCTTCTCCATATCTTTTAGAGACTTATCTAGGATAAATGACTATTATCACAAATAACAAATACAATAATGTGGCATTTAACTTATGTGATTGCTAATGTAAGCCATAAGGCTAACATTCCCCCTCTCAATCACAAGTTTATATATATGTATAAACTAAGCAATAAACACTAATGCTGAAGTTGATATGATGGATTTTTCAGAAGCCTACCTTTGTGCTTCAAAGAAAAATATGCCTATAAAACCGTCAATCTTAATGGTTCATTTGAAATGAACTGAAATCCTGGAGTGAACAACTGCCATGTCTGAACAATCCCTGTTTGCTTGACAATCTCATCAGTTTCCAAGTGATTTAGCGAGAAGAGGCTGGAGTCTTCTACTAATTGGTGAAGATCACCACGCTACAATTAATGAAGTTCTCTTTAAAATGAGCTATCAACATTTTTATGCATCTAATAACATCTCAATGCATCATGAGTCGACCATCCATAGACTGTTGTTTTCATTAGTCTACCATCTATAGACTATTTTGAGTTTGCCATCTACAAACTATAGTTCTTCATCTGCAATTTGGAGTTTTCCACCAAACTATCATTTCCTTTTGAAATTTAGAGTCCTCCATCTACATATTGTTTTGAGTTTTCCATCTTGATATTTGGAGTCTGCCATATACAAACTATCATTGCCCAAACTTGAAGTCTGACAACCATCATCAATAGTCCCCCTCTTTTCAGCTGAAAGGTGAGAAGCTATGGGTTTTCATGTGGTTTACCCTTAACCATTTCATCATTGTACCATAACTACTCCCCCTTTAAGAAGAAAGAGTATTTTGTAAATGTACGCCCCCCCCCCCCAACTTAAGATGCAAGAGAGTACCATTTAGATTTCAACTCAAAGTGGGCATGTGAAAACATCACATGTTATCTCATCCCGTGAGGGCCATGCTTAAAAGCTACGCCATAAGGGGACCACTGGAGTTATACTCTATCTGGTACAACAATAATTTGTGCTAAAAGATGAGTCTTTACTCGAGATTCAATTCTTTCGTAAGACTTATGAAAATTCTTGATTGTTGATGTCCATTGCCAAGAATTGATCCACCCATAGTGAATTTTTAATCTTGTGGGTTTGTTTCTCTTGGAACATTTTTCTTATGAATGATTCTTCTTGCCACAATGTTGACAAGGATGGATATCAAAACAATTTGTCTCCAAATGACCAACTCAATGACAATGTTTGCATTCACGAATTTCTTCCATGTGATTTTCATTAGCTTGGTGATTAGATTCTTCATGGACTTTTTGATTGGATTCTTCATTTATGAATCCTGCATTCACAAACTGAATTGGTTTGGAGTATTCTGGAATATGAAAAGTCACATCTTTTTCATATCCAAGTCCTTTTGTTTGTCTATTGTATCTAATTTCTTCCCAAGGTCTGATGATGGGCTTGGAAAGATCATTTCGAAGCTGTTGCTTTGACATCATTTGAGGTTGATTTTCTACATGTTCTTAAATTNTCTATTGTATCTAATTTCTTCCCAAGGTCTGATGATGGGCTTGGAAAGATCATTTCGAAGCTGTTGCTTTGACATCATTTGAGGTTGATTTTCTACATGTTCTTGAATTTTTGAAATGTTTTCTTCATTAAACTAAAAAAAAACGCATGAATTGTAGTTTCATGAATACCTTCATCTTCATCTTCATTTGTCTCTGAAGCCGACTTTCTGAATTTATTCTTCACTGAATGTTGATTATAATCATCATTGTCATCATCAAATAGAGGATTGTGATGAAGAAGGACTTGTTCAGATTGATTCATTGATTCCTAATTTTTGAGATTGCATATTTCATCTTTGAGTAGTTGTGATTGTGCTTGAAGAAGTTGAACTTTTGCTTGCGACACTTGCAAACAAGTTACCACTGATTGAAGAGTTGATTTGTTGAGTACAACTGTGTTATTTTTAGTAGAGATTATTAAAGTTTTAAGTAACTCTAACAATTCTAAACTTCTCTCCATTTGAAACACACTTGAACTTCACGCTCGCTTGATCTCTCTCACTTGGAGTGATTTTTTTTCATGCTCGCTTATACTTTACACTTTCACACTGGAATATATGTCACACTCTCTTGAGGTTTTATGACAATTTTAGGGTGTTGAGCACAACCAATCATGCACCCCAATTTTTTTTTTACAATGATTTGACTCAATGCACTCAATGATCAAACACTTGAAGAGTGTCGGTTTCAACCGAAAATGCACTCAATTACAAATTCAAGTATTCTTGATTTCAAAAGGACAAGTAAACTTACAAAAATGGACTATTTGTAAGTTACATTTGGTTGTGACTCTAAAGTTGAACTTGATCTTCAAATTTGAGTTTGTTCACTTGCTTCTTTGACAATGCTACACTTCTACATATGCAAATCAACAACTTCTCTATTCCTCCTTTCATCATGAACTTAAATCATCCACTAATTGCATTGATATTTTGCTTTGATTCCATTTTAATTTGTGAATGAAAGTTGGTATAGTTAAGAATTTGAATGCTTGAGCATCGATTTCTTGGTTACTTGTGCTTGCTTGCAATTTGATTGCTTACAAAAAATCATCATCAAGCATGTGAAAAATTAGTGTCATACATGACACAATCAATCATCATCATACACTTACTCAAAGTGTATCATAGACATCCACAAATGTTGTTGATCCCCTATTCAATTTCAAGACAGATCAAAAACATATAAACCACCAATTTTATTTTTTTTAATTAAAAAGTGAATACTTGTCTTTATAAAAAGACAATTTTTTCTTCTAGCACCATCTCCTTGCATACAAAGCATTATTCCAAAAACTTCTTGAAGATCATCTCCAATACAAATTTAGTTTTTAAATTTCCCTGATAGCTCCTTCTTTGAAAAAAATGATGTTTCACCTTTTTACAAATAGACTCTTTGTTTGAAGTCCAAAAATACAAAGTCTTCAATTTACAAAGCTCACTCTTTTTTTTTTTTTTTGAAACTGAACTAAAAGTTCACTTTGATAAATAAAAAATGAATTTTTTTAATATCATTTTTTTTTAACGGAGACGTAAATATTGGAAGCTTGGAAGTGATCGACCCGAGCAATGGTTGCACCCATTGTTTGCACACTCAAACTTGATCTATAAGAAAAACAAAATCTCGAATCTAGCATATTGTGAAAACTGTGACAACATATAGTGAAAATTTTGACAGCTTCTGATATCCAGCATATAATAAAAACGCCGAGATATATGCACAATTCTGGAGAAAACTAAGCGATCTGTAGGTTGCTTGGTCATTCGGAGATGCACAATATATTTACCTTAGCTAAAGAGAGGTCCTTGAGGTAGAATCTAGGAGTAAGATCGCTTGTTCAGATTTGTTCAAATCGTTGTTCGATTAGGCATGTCGATGTTGGGGATTTGATGTAGATTGCAGCATGAATATCGTTGGTTGGAGATCCATGGCTTACGCTGATTTGTTTGGTAGATCGCTGACTTGCATCGAATTTTTTTTTTACACAGATCTTAAAAACGCAGATCGAATAGACAAATTGTTGATAGTTGTTTGGCCGATTTGGTTGATCACATGCTGCTTGTTGATCGCTGATGAATTGCTGACCTCTGGTTGCTGGATGAATTGCTAGCAGATCACTGATGAAATTTGTTGATCGCTGGTCATTGGGGAGATCGCGGTTAGATCCGGAAATATTCCTTCTGACTGACCAAGGTCTGAAACCGCCTGTAAATTAACAGAGAATGAACGCCAACATATCCCTTGTTGTACTCCTAGACGTACGGTGGAAATGGTGCGACCTCTTTTTGTATTAATATTTCTTAGATCTGTTTATTCAAGGGCCCAAATAGATCCGTTTGAATCTGACAATTCTTGAGTTCAGATCTAATATTGGGTTCTAAATTGTTTTAGAACTGGATAAGAAAGAATGGCAAAATATGACGGTCAAGGCAAAATCCTTAATCCATTATATTCACATAAATAGTACCATGATATAGTATAAAGAAGAATTCCACCTCAGTTAGAGATATTCTCTAGATCTTAACACCTTGGATGGTGACTAGGTTAGGAAATCTTCTCCATATCTTTTAGAGAATTATCTAGGATAAATGACTATTATCCCAAATAACAAATACAATAATGTGACATTTAACTTATGTGATTGCTAATGTAAGCCATAAGGCAGAGAGATCCTCCAAGGATCAAGCTTTGTTTTCTGGAGGAACCAAGGCTTTGAATTTGAAGTGAAATTAAAACAAATAGAACACCAAGTTTGATCCTCCTAAGAATAAGGAGAAAAACCAGCAGTCAGATGAGCTCGTAGGCTCTAGGA
>LPNX010799415.1:589341-646582 GCA_001517045.1 Pseudotsuga menziesii | reverse complement strand
CCTTGACTTTTGCCATGACTCACAGAACTGGTTAATCTCCAAGTCTCCCTGGCTAGCTTCAGGGTGGTCACTTATGACCTCAGACCTTGGAGAATGCCTGCTGATGCTGATTTCAACAACTACCTCCGTTCAGCTCCTGAATAATTAATCTGGAATCCCCAAAAACCATAACTTCATCCACTCTATTTTTTAACTGTTTAAGACCCTGCCAAAGCCCATAAGCCTCAAGCCATATTATTGGAATCATATCCGATATTCCAAAAGAATCCTAACACCTTATTTCCTCCAGGATCAAAGATGACACCACCTCCTCCCGCTTTCCCAGGATTCCCTTTGGAGGATCCGTCGAAGAAAAGTTTAAAGAGTTTCCTCTCTCTAAGCCAATTCTCAAATTGTGAGTTGTCTAATCTGATCTCCCAATCCTCCACCTTGTTAACAACCACCGTATTTACCGTCTTGATGTCAAGACTATGCATCCACTTGTTTTCATTGGCAGTCAGATTTACTTTATTTTTTGGAATTTTTGAAATTCTAACAACCTCCTTAAACAGAGCAATTATTTTTGTGGCTGTCCTCCATGCTGGTTGGATTTTGTCTTTAAAAATTCTGTGGTTTCTTTCAATCCAAAGACCCCAGCAGATTATTTTGGGGAGTTTCATCCAGCAGGCCTTTAATTCTTTTTTATTGGCCAGCTCTCCCTGATAAAAATTGTCCCAATTAAGAAAACATACCCGAATATTTTCTGGCAACTGAATTCCATTTCCCCAGCACTTCCTCACATCCTTCCAAACTGATATGGCATAAGGACAAGTTAAAAACAGATGGTTTATATTCTCGGTGGCTTCAGCGCATAGGGGACACCGAAACGACCCAACAAACCCCTTTTTCTCCAAGTTCTCCCGCGTTAAAATTTTCTCATGCAGCAAAGTCCAAGTAAGCAGCTCAATCTTTGGAAGCGTGCTGCAGTTCCACAAATTGTTCCACTTCTTTGGATTTCCCGGCACATTGTAGTTAGCTGCAAATTGCCGGTACCCTTCAGAAGCTGTATAGTTGCCAGCCCCCCGTCCACGCCTGTCTTTCTTGAATTTAGAAATTGGAGCAAGCCCTGGCAAATGCTGAAGTAATCGATTTTTGTCTTCCTCCATCTCCTCAGGGCACGCTGGGACAGCCCAACCACTCCAACGATTTGGCTCAGCGATCTCCCATGAGGAAATATCCCAGAGGGACGAGAGGCCCATTGATTCCATCCACTGCTGAAGGCGTGGAAGCTGGGGCGGATTTTTGTGGAGGATCGTGTCTTTCCAAACATTAATGGACTGTCCATTTCCCGGTATCCAATGCAGATCCTCCCTGAATTGAGGCAGTGCCTTTTTACAAAGATTGAAGACGGCTGAACCACTACTCACGTGATTGTCCTCATCAAAGCATCTCAGTCGCTGGCCTGGGAAATATTTACGTCTCAACATAGTGCTGCACCAGGATGGATTGGTATCTAGCATGCTCCAGAGCAGCTTAGATCCCATGATTAGATTTTGAGTTCTCAGATCTCTGATATGGAGGCCACCCTCCTGTTTAGGCATTTTAACAGTTTTCCAATTTACCAAAGCAAATTTTTTACTGCCATTAGCTCCACCTTGCCACAAAAAGGATCTCATCAGTCCCTCAATTTGGGAAATAATTTTGACCGGAGCGAGAATCAGTGAGCATTGGTATAGTAGGAAGCTGTTCAACACAGCCTTAATTAGAATTAACTTTCCAGCCAAGTTTAACCATGCTGTCCCTCATCCCATGATTTTACTTTTAATTTTTTCCACAATTGGTTGCCAGGCTAAGCTATCGGGCTTACTTTTGAAGATAGGCACCCCTAAGTATTTGAAAGACTCCCAGGAGACAGCTCCATCTATGTTAAGAACCCGGGAGATCTCTAGCATTTCCCTGGGATTGAGATTCCAGCCATAGATGTGGTTCTTTCTTAGATTGATTTTACTGCCAGATGCTTGACAGTAACGGGTCAATTCACTCTTGAAACGGCGGGCAATGATTGGGCTAGCTCCTCCGAGTAGGATGGTATCGTCTGCGAATTGCGCATGATTAATATCTTTAACACCTCTGGCCATTCTGATGCCAGGTAGGTCTTGCTCTTGCCTGGCATTTTCCAGCTGATAACTAAGGACAGAGGCCTGAATGGCATAAAGGAAAGGGGAGAGTGGGCACCCTTGCCTCAGTCCTCTCATAGCTTGAAAGAAGGGGGCTACTCTTCCGTTGACTAATGGGGCAATCCACGGTTTACTGATACAGGCCGTGACCCAGCTGATAAATTCTGGAGCGAAACCATATCTCTGCATTACCTGGCATAAAAAGTTGTGGTTGACCCTGTTGAAGGCATTGGCTAGGTCGAGCTTGACCACCATTCCTTTGTCCCCATTCTGCATACTAGAGTGAATAGCCTCTTGGACTAAGATGACATTATCCCAAATCTTTCTACCTTTAACGATTCCTCCTTGGTTCTCCGGAACCAGATAAGGCAGAATATTTTTCAATCTACTGGCCATGATCTTAGTAATAATTTTATACCCTATGTTACACAGGGATATTGGCCTGAATTTGTCAAAGGACTTTGCATCCTTCTCTTTTGGGATGAGGGCCAAGAACGCAGAGTTTGTACTGCCTCCAATTTTTCTGCACCTCTGAGATTTAGAAATCATTTTAAAGAGATCATGATTTACTATGTCCCAGCAAATTTTTTTATGAAATTGACATTATAACCGTCTGGCCCCGGAGCTCGGTCATCCTCCATAGCTTCGACTGCTTTTTTAATTTCTTCCAACGTGATGGTTTTTAACAGCAATTCATTATCCTTATTCTTCACTATTCTGGGAACAAGACTAAGGAGATCGACGTCTTCAAGATTGGGCTGGGCCGTGTACAGTTCATGGAAATGAGTAGTCGCTGCCTTTTTAATATCTTCAAAGTTGGTAATCAAATTGTCCTGGACTTGAATCTCTTTTACATAATTAAAATTCTTTCTGGCCACTACTTGTTTATGGAAATAACTGGTGTTCCGATCGCCATCTTTAAGCCATTTACACCGTGATTTTTGCCTCCACCATTCAGATTCCTGCCAGCATGCAACGTGAAGGTCTGAGTGGAGCTTAGCCTCCAATTGAAGATCTTTATACTCTACAGATCCTACCTCAACTTTGGACTGATGGAGATCCAACGCAAGGGCAGTGTGAGTTTTAGCTTGAGTAGGGAGAGGGAGCGACTTGGCCCACTCTTTTAATGATTTCTTTAAACGTCTCAACTTCTCCTCCCAAACGTAGAAGGGGGACCCTGTGACCGGTGGGGACCATGATTCAGTGACAATTTTTAGAAACTCAGGACGCTTGGCCCACAGATGGTTAAATCTGAACGGGATCGGGCCCAAATTCTTGCCATTCTCCATCTCTAGTAGAATAGGCTTGTGATCCGAGCCTCCAAATGGTAAGATTTTAGAGGACAGATTCAGCCCAAGCAGGAGGAAAGAGTCCTGGATTAAGAAGCGATCGAGTCTGGCAGCGATGTGCCCCGGCCCATTCCTTTTATTATTCCAGGTATATTTTCTAGCAGAGGGCTTTATGTCCATTAAATTCCAGTCCATAATAATATCATCCACCATTTCTTTGATAGGGTATCTGACCAGAGGGCCCCCTCTCTTTTCATCTTGGCTCAGGATGATGTTTAGATCCCCAACAAGGATAATGTTTCCTTCCAGGTTACTCCTTTCCTCTCGGAGAAGGTTCCAGCATATTTTTTTTCCAGCATACGAATTTGGAGCATAAATATTGAAGATACTTACCAGGCTATTGGAGTCTATTTGCCTCAGCTGGGTGAGGATCCAGTAGGAGTTGTGCTTGATGTCTACGGCCTCAAACTTCTTATCATCCCACAGGGTGCCAATGCCGCCAGATGCGCCCCTTGAACTAGTTGCAGCTTTGCCTTTTTTTTTTCCAGAACTTCAGACTTACTTGGAGAAATACGTCTTCCTCCATTTTAGTCTCCTGAACCAGCAAGATGTCCTGTTGATGAATGGATATTAAATTTGTCATACTTTCTTCTTTTGATTTGCTACCGAGACCCCTGCAGTTCCAGGAGAGGACCTTCATTACTTACTTTTGGTAATAATGGGCATCCCTTTCTAGGCATGCCCCTGCTGGCGAGTATTTCTAGTGTTTTTCATCATCTTTTCTATGGTTAACTGGGACCCTTGCAACTTGTCCTTGTAGGTAGCTTGATCCCTTAGTTCTTTCTTAGATTTCCTTCCCTTGGTTTAGTTCGTCTAGGGGTAGACAACTCAATTTCCCCTTCCTCCTCTTCCTCCTCATCTGTTTCTGGCTCAAGCTCTTCCTCTGATTGCCCCAAGCTATCTCCTTCTTTTAACATTGTTGTGTCTTCCTCTTGATCTTTCCTTTGATGATCTGAAGTGGCTGCTCCGGTTTCCTTACTTTCTCCATTACTAGATTTTTCTTCAATTTCATTTGTCTCATCCCTTACTTCTATGATTATTTTTTTTTGGGGAGGAATTTCTTGGGATCCTTCAACGGGGACAGGGATCTATTCCCCTCACCCTTCTTTGGGTTCTCGGCAGATTGATTTTTAAGTTTAGCCCTATTCACCTTATGCCATCCCTCCGCTTTGTTTTGCTGGATCTCAGGCTTTTTAGGGAAGTTCCGAGCGAAGTGCCCATATTCGTAACAGCCTCTGCATTTAAATGGGAGCTGTTCATAGTCAAGCTTTTGGAAGTGAGCCCAGTTCCCCACTGTTAATTTGATAGCTTCCGGAAGTCCAGCTTCGAGGTCCACTTCCACACAGATACGGGCGCAGGAGTATTGGTCCTTGGGGCTTGCCGTGTCAATGTATTTCCCCAGGACGTTCCCAATGCCTCAGAGAGATTTGGAGTTCCAGCAGTGCATAGGGAGATTAGGGAGTCTGACCCAGACTGGGACAGCTTTGGGAATGTCCGCCTCCGGGTCAAAGTCCGGGGACCATCCATTGAGATAGAGGCCCTGCGGCCCCATGAAATAAGGCCCGTTCCTGAAGATTAGATCTTTATCCTCCTTGGATTCGAAGTCGAAGAGGAAGTAACCTCTTCCGACGAGTAAGAAGCCACATTTTTTGAGATCAGTGGCCTCCAGTTTCTTTGGATCCAGGTTTCCGTTGTTTTTGGCGAGGGCCAAAGTCCTGTGAATTGACCGATCAGGGCTCGGTCTGCCAGAGAGAGGGCAACCCGGATGGTTTCTTCTGGAGGCAGGGCCACTTCTGGCACATCTTCAAGTCTTTTCACGAATTTTGGGGGTTCGCCTTTGCCGGATCTCTGGGACTGAGAAGCTAAAAGCCTGTTGAAAGCATCTAATCTCTCAGAGGCATCCACCTCTGTCGTCATCAGCCTACCCTACCAGATCCAAACTCAGCACATGGTCAGAGCTCAGAGCCTAAGTGGCCTGGAAGTCCTCCAGCAGATCCAGCATAGCGTGGACAGTGAGGTTGCTCAGATCGCATAAGCCTGTGTCCTCAAACCTGCAGATCGAGCTCCAATCGAAGATGGGGCCAGCTCCCAAGGCGTCGTCGACCTCAGCTCGTGAATCTCCTCCTGTTGGAAGTAAATTCGATGCAGTTCTAGAACCCGCCATACCATTGGGGATATAACATAACATTATCTAACTGCTGAGCAAAGCATTCCTGAGCTACAACAATCTCTTTGTCAGTTGTGCTTGGCACTCTATTGCCCAAGCACAGCAGGACTGAACCTTGCCTGACCCCGGGCTCTAAGGTTTCTTTGCTCGAGATTGCTGGATAGCCTCCTATGAAGGACGGTGGCATATAACTTTGAGAATGTGTGGCCTACCATGATCGTTCTATAGTTCTTGGGATCCAAAGTGGACCCTGATTTGTGAATCAGATAAACCAGCTTAGATCCAAATCCTAGGCTCTATCAAGCGTCGAGATGGATCAAATTTCTCCAGGTGCAAATCTCTTCTTAGGTAGCCGAGATGGATCAAATTTCTCTAGGTGCAAATCTCTTCTTAGGTATCCATTAATTTGATTCAAACTAAAAGACACATCTTTTTATTTAAGGTCCACATAATTTTATTGTTATTAATATTTAATATTATTTATGGCTGACATATAATATTTTTCAATATTTTTTATTTTGTTAGCCCCATACATGGTTTTAAAACCATATGCAAGGCCCTCCTACAATCATGGGTTGTTTAGGAGGCCTTGCACATGGTCTTAAAACCATTTGCAAGGCCCTTCTAAACCATGTACAATAAAACCATGGGTTGTTTAGGAGGCCTGGCACATGGTTTAAAAACCGTGTGCAAAGCCTCCTAAACCATGCACAATAAAACCATGGGTTGTTTAGAATGCCTTGCACATGGTTTTAAAACCATGTGCAAGGCCAACATTTTTTTGCGAATGATTCAATTTTGTGTTTTTTTTCTTGACCCACATTTTTTTTACGGATAATTAAGTTTTTATTTTTTTATTGTTTTGTTAGGTAGGAATATTACAACATCTCCCCAATATTAGATTGTTTTTGTGGTCGACATTTATTTTGGCCTATTAGAAAATTTATTTTTTATTAATAAAAATAACTTTACGAAAGTGATTATTTTTTATTTTGGGTTACAAAATCTCTCCCATAATATTCACTATCACTATTCTCTCTCCCATAATATTCATTATCACGATTATTTTTTGCCGACATGTTACAAACGTTAGTAACGTTACATCATGTTACAAGATCTCCCCCATACTGGGCTGTAGAGCGCCTCTCGGCGCAATAATATGATGTGACCAAATCGGAGGAAAACCTTCATGCACCACATGGTTGAAGAGATCAACCAAATAACTAACCAAAGCACAGAGATCATGTTTGAAGAATTTTGCTTGGTAGCCTTCCTCATCTGCTGCTTTGCTGCTGCTCATTGCTCGGATGGCCTCCTTGACATCACTGTTAGAGAAGAGGTGGCAGGAGGAAGGAGGGGAAGTACCCTGTATTTTGGTCTGGCCGGGGATGCCATAGAGATTGGAGTTGTGGGAGAACATGGAAGCAGGGTCAGATGGGAGAGGAGAGCGTTGAGGGAGGACGATACGCCAAAAAAGCTTGGGTGAATGGGCGAGGAGAGCTGAGAGTTCTCGTCTTCTCTGAGAGATAAATTGTCGTTTCTTGCGACGTAGGAGACGACGGTAAGAGATTTGAAGGTCGGGGTAAGTAGAATGGGAGTAGAGGAAGGCATAACAGAGTGCTCGGTTGAGGTTTTTGCATTCTTCATCGTACCACTTGTTAATGGGGCAAGATCCAGGTTTAGGGGTGGTAGAGATGGTACGTGTGGAGTGGAAGGAGTTAAGTGTAGCCTCCCCTTGAGGTGGGGAGGGGGGGCTCTGCAGGGAGGGATGAGTTGGTAGAAGAGGGTCAAACTGGAGAGAGAGCGAAAGAAGTGTGTGGTCAACTAGAGGTACGGGCGATATTCAGAGGTTTCGAATAAAAGGGAACAAGTTTTGGTTGGCTAGAGCATAATCCACCACACTAGCCCCACCTCCATGTGGTCGACATGTGAAGAAGTGAGAGTCTGGAAAGCGTGGAAGGTTGTTCAGGATTAGTAGCTTGTGAGACTCCCCTAATTGTAGGAGATGTTTACCATAAGTTGTAGTGGGCCCCAAGGCATCCTCTGATATCCGGTGAAGACCTACCGGGACCCGGTTGATCCCCTCGGTACATAACACGTCCTTCGAACGGTCGTGCAGAGGGATTTGAAGATATTGAAGTCCCCCATAAGCATGACTTCCCCGTTAGCAAAATACTGGTTTATGCTAGTGTACAAGTCCATAAAGGGGTCTCCATCCGCTCCATTGTGGACGGAAAAGGACGAGGATGCTAGGGGAAAGTAGCAAACTGCAATGTAGATGTCTCTTGGGGGGCAGATCCCGGTTTTGACCCAAATCCACATGAACCTGGCGTAATCGTCGACAACTACCAGTGTGACCCTGTTTCAGAGAGAGTCTCTAACCAAGCAAGCAACACCTCCTGACCCCTTGACTACGCCTGAACTCCTTGTTTCCTGCCTGCAAACTGAGAACTAGTGGTACTGGTACCCTGTAATACATTGGAGAGGTTGCACAGGGCTTGTATGAGTCTCGGTCACGAGGAGGATATCTGCTGAGGCGAGTGCGTCATACAGAAGACCTGGTCATGGCCCAAAGGACCCATTGCCATTCCAGTAGCGGACAGTGATACTTGTGCCCTTCGACTCTCCAGTCAGGCCTGCCATTTGGATCTACCTGTTTGAGACATCCAACCTAGAGGGAAAGAGTCTCGGATGACCGCCCTAAGATTCCTAATAACCGCCCATTTCCCTGCCTGCCTTGTTGTCGTGGCCTGTTCTCTGAATTGTTTAAGCTTTGCAACTTGTGCTTTGGTTAGGTCCTCGTTAAAGAATATCTTGTTGGGAAGTGAGAACAATTTTCGCTTAGCTCTGAGGGCACAAATCCTATTCATTTCGTTTTAGAATCAAAGAAAGAGGGTGGAGTTGTGACCCAACCAAGCTCTATCCAAGTTTATATTTGGTATGCCAAGGGTCTCCCGCAGGAACCCAACTCCTATATCCATAGGATCCGAAGAAGAAGAAGGGTGAGGTGGAGGAAGACCTCTTACTTTCAGATTCAGTTCCCTTGCTCGTCTGGTCCGTTCTTCCACTAAGTTGGCTTTCACTACCTCTTCAACTGCCACAAGAGGTGGTGTACTTTTTTCTTTTCCTCGAACCACCTGTGCCCATGAGTTGAAGTGTGACTTTTTTTCCTGTTTGAGAGAGGCTTGTTGGGATCTCATTTCTTGAGAGAGGCAGCAGTGAACATGGATCAAATGGCTACACCTGGGAGAGTATTGCTACAACACTACTTATCACATGTCTATTAGGATGACTCCTTTTAAGACATTATATGGTTATGAGGCCTTGGACTATGCAGATTTGGCATTTGGAGACAGCAGGGCTCCTAAGGCTAAGGATTGGATACAAGACAGTCAGGACATCCTGAAAGTATTGAAAGAGAAATTAAAACCCCGCTTCTATGGACCATACAAAATAATTCGGAAGGTGGGAGAGGTGGCATATGAGCTAGAGCTGCCCAGAGAAAGCAAAATCCACAATGTGTTCCATGTGTCTAGCCTAAAGAAGACCCTTGGGCAACACATTGCTCCATCTACCGAATTGCCCCCTTTAGATGATGAAGGACTGTTGATACTGATTCCTGAACGGATCATACAGACCAGAGAGAGGAAGATCAGGAACAGAGTGATCAAGGAATATTTGGTTCAATGGAAAGAACTACCGCCAGAGGATGCCATGTGGGAAGGTGAACAGGTATTGCAACATCCCAGTTTGAAGTTGCTTGAGGACAAGCAATCTCGAGCGGGGAGGACTGTAATGTCCTCTTCCTTTTAGGACTTGAGGCCCATACCGCTAACCTATGTGATTCCTGTGGGTTCGAGCGGTTACTGATAGCTAAGGAATCAGATCAGGACTGATGCCATCCATAGAAGATCTAGGGCATCCTCACTGGGTCAAGAAGGACCACCTGGGCCAAAGGCCACCTTCATGCATGACCATGCTCCATGCATAACCATGCTCTTTTAGGTCTCCATCCGCATGCATGCAAGTCAATGGCAAATTAGAAGATAAAGTGACCTAATTAGGTCAAAGATTAGGTTTTGCGCAGTTGAACTTTATAAATAGATGGTAAAGCAAGAGGAGATCTCACTTATAATTATTATTATTTTGGGAGCACTTAGATAGCAGCACAACAGTTGGGGTTGGAGACTGAGTCTTCAGCTAACAGGATTTCGGTAGTGAAACATTTGTCCTAGTCTTATTACAGGTAAGCCATACTGGTTCACCACTTGTTCTTCAGTTCATTCATCAGTTATATAGCACAGGGTATAGATTGTTGCAGTGGCACGGTGCAGTCGTAAGAGGGGGTTTTCAGCCAGGAAGCCCTAATCAGCTGTAGGGCCTCCAGCTCTCAGTTTCCTTCAGAAACTCAAGCACCAGTCTTATCACCAGCTACATACTCCGGCATTCCGTGATTATCAGCTCCATCTGAGCTCATCCGAAGGAGTTATCAGCATTTTCGGATCACCAGGGGCGTGAGCAGCTGCCTCATAGAACCAAGACGCTATCCTACTTAGAGGGTTCAGAACTGCAGTATATTCCAGCCAATCTCTCCGACACAGCAAGGCTATCAGCCCTGCAAATCGGCGGATCCATCGGACACCTCCTTCCTTGAGGGCGTCACCTTTTTCTCTGGTTGGGCGTATTGCTTCTGGGACATTCACCGGAGGCAGGAGAGATCAGTTCCTCTCCGATCTAGTTCTCAGTGCTTGCAGACTTTATCTGAAGCAATCCAGCTCGTTATCAGTGGTAAGTGTGCATTCTATCTCACAAACCCTAACCCTAATTTTTCCTATAAAATAGGGATTTTTGCCTAGCAGTTTGTAAGCCCAGTTGTATCCCATAATCCAAATCCCGATATTTTCTATTTCTAAACAATTATGCGGATACAACTGGGCTTACAAACTGCCAGGCAAAAATCCCTATTTTATAGGAAAAATTAGGGTTAGGGTTTATGAGATAGAATGCACACTTACCACTGATAACGAGCTGGATTGCTTCAGATAAAGTCTGCAAGCACTGAGAACTGGATCGGAGAGGAACTGATCTCTCCTGCCTTCGGTGAATGTCCCAGAAGCAATACGCCCAACCAGAGAAAAAGGTGACGCCCTCAAGGAAGGAGGTGTCCGATGGATCCGCCGATTTGCAGGGCTGATAGCCTTGCTGTGCCGGAGAGATTGGCTGGAATATAATGCAGTTCTGAACCCTCTAAGTAGGATAGCGTCTTGGTTCTATGAGGCAGCTGCTCACGCCCCTGGTGGTCCAGAAATGCTGATAACTCCTTCGGATGAGCTCAGATGGAGCTGATAATCGCGGAGTGCCGGAGTATGTAGCTGGTGATAAGACTGGTGCTTGAGTTTCTGAAGGAAACTGAGAGCTGGAGGCCCTACAGCTGATTAGGGCTTCCTAGCTGAAAACCCCCTCTTACGGCTGCACCATGCCACTGCAACAATCTATACCCTGTGCTATATAACTGATGAATGAACTGAAGAACAAGTGGTGAACCAGTATGGCTTACCCGTAATAAGACTAGGACAGATGTTTCACTGCCGAAATCCTGTTAGCTGAAGACTCCGTCTCCAACCCCAACTGCTGTGCTGCACGCTGTGCTGCTATCCAAGTGCTCCCAAAATAATAATAATCATAAGTGAGATCTCCTCTTGCTTTACCATCTATTTATAAAGTTCAACTGCGCAAAACCTAATCTTTGACCTAATTAGGTCACTTTATCTTCTAATTTGCCGTTGACTTGCATGCATGCGGATGGAGACCTAAAAGAACATGGTTATGCATGGAGCATGGTCATGCATGAAGGTGGCCTTTGGCCCAGGTGGTCCTTCTTGACCTAGTGAGGATGCCCTAGATCTTCTATGGATGGCATCAGTCCTGATCTGATTCCCTAGCTATCAGTAACCGCTTGAACTCACAGGAATCACATAGGTTAGCGGTATGGGCCTCAAGGCCTAAAAGGAAGAGGACATTACAGTCCTCCCCGCTCGAGATTGCTTGTCCTCAAGCAACTTCATATTGGGATGCTGCAATACCTATTCACCTTCCCACGTGGCATCCTCTGGCGGTAGTTCTTTCCATTGAACCAAATATTCCTTGATCACTCTGTTCCTGAGCTTCGTCTCTCTGGTCTGTATGATCCGTTCAGGAATCAGTATCAGCAGTCCTTCATCATCTAAAGGGGGCAATTCGGTAGATGGAGCAATGTGTTGCCCAAGGGTCTTCTTTAGGCTGGACACATGGAACACATTGTGGATTTTGCTTTGTCTGGGCAGCTCTAGCTCATATGCCACCTCTCCCACCTTCCGAATTATTTTGTATGGTCCATAGAAGCAGGGTTTTAATTTCTTTGCTCCTTTCTTTTTAAGTGACGACTGTCTGTAAGGCTGGAGCCTTAAGTAGACTAAATCCCCTACCTCAAAGCTCCGCTCAATCCTGTGTTTGTCGGCATACATCTTCTGTTGATTCTGGGCTGTCCGTAAATTCTCTTTCAATACTTTCAGGATGTCCTGACTGTCTTGTATCCAATCCTTAGCCTTAGGAGCCCTGCTGTCTCCAAATGCCAAATCTGCATAGTCCAAGGCCTCATAACCATATAATGCCTTAAAAGGAGTCATCCTAATAGACATGTGATAAGTAGTGTTGTAGCAATACTCTCCCAGGTGTAGCCATTTGATCCATGTTCGCTGCTGCCCTGCTATGTAGTTCCTGAGATAACCTTTGACCCACTTGTTGACTATTTCTGTTTGCCCGTCACTCTGGGGGTGATAACTTGTACTAGTAGCCAGTTCGGTCCCCACCAATCTGAACAGTTCCTGCCAAAAGGCACCTGTGAACCTGCTATCTCGATCACTAACAATGGTCTTAGGCAACCCGTGTAACCTGTAAACCTCCCTGAAAAATAACTCCGCCACCTGAGCTACCGAGTAGTCTGATGGTATCGAGAAGAAATGTGCAAACTTGGTCAGTCTGTCAACTACTACATATAAACAATCTCGCCCTTGGACCTTGGGCAAGCCTGTAATGAAGTCCATGGAGATGCTCTCCCACTTCTGTTCTGGAATCGGTAGTGGCTGGAGTAGCCCTGCTGGATGTGTGTTCTCAACCTTGTTCTGCTGACAGATGCTACATTCCCGGACATGCTGCATAATCTCCCCCTTGAGGCCCTTCCATGAAAACCTCTCTCTGATCTGTCTGTAGGTTTTTAAGAACCCTTGATGCCTTGATAAAGGAGAATCGTGGGCTGCCTGGTTGATCTTCTTCCTCAATGTGGATTCTGGGACGAGGTATATTCTGTCCTTGTAGTAGATGATGTCATCCACAATCCTGTACCTGTCATCCTGAATTTGCCCATCCAATAATTCGCAGGCGAATTTATTTTTGGAGTACTCCACCAAGAGAAGTGCCCTCCAATCCGTGGATATACTACTGAGAGATAATGGGAATGGTCGCCTGGATAATGCATCAACCACTACATTATTCTTACCTTTCACATACTCAATCTCGAAATCATAGGCTTGTACCTTGCTGACCCATTTCTGTTGTCGCTCATTCAGTTCCTTCTGTTCCAAGAAATACTTGAGGCTGTTATGATCTGTTTTGATTTTGAACTTACTGCCCACCAGGTACTGTCTGAATTTTGTGAGAGCATGCAAGATAGCTAGCATCTCTTTGTCATATATGGAGTAATGGCGCTCGTAGTTCTTCAGCTTACAGCTCTCAAATGCAATAGGGTGATGATTCTGCATCAGTACTGCTCCTGACCCTTCTCTTGAGGCATCACATTTTACTGTAAAGGGTTGTGAGAAGTCTGGCAATGCTAAAACTGGGCAAGAACTCATGATAACCTTCATCTCCTCGAAAGTTTTCTGCGCTGAGTCTGTCCAAGTGAATGCCCCCTTCTTAGTGAGATCTGTGAGGGGTGCTGCAAACTGGGAGAATCCCTTAACGTACCGTCGGTAATAAGTGCATAGACCTAGGAACCCTCGCAACTCTGTCACGGTTTTTGGCGCGGGCCAATCTTTGATAGCTCAGATTTTCTCCATGTCCACCTGTACTCCTTCTGCATTGATCACATGTCCTAAGTACATCATTTCCTTCATGCCAAACTCACACTTGGACATTTTCGCGTAAAGCGATTGTTCTTCTAAAATACTCAACGTCTCGTCGAGGTGTTTCAAGTGCTCTTCCCATGTTTTACTGTAAACGAAGATGTCATCAAAGAATACAAGCAAAAACTTACGTAGTTGTGCCCTGAAGGTGTGGTTCATGCATGACTGGAAAGTGGCTGGAGCATTGGTAAGCCCAAATGGCATGACCAAAAACTCATAGTGACCATAATGACAGCGAAAAGTTGTTTTGGGAATGTCCTGGTCCCTTACCCTGATCTGATGGTATCCCGAGCGAAGATCGATCTTGGAGAAGTATTGAGCTCCCCGAAGTTCATCCATGAGTTTGTCAATCCTGGGAATGGGATACCTGTTCTTGATGGTCTTTTTGTTGAGCGCTCGGTAATCGATGCACATACGCAGAGTGCCATCCTTCTTCTTAACCAGAACTACTGAAGATGCAAAGGGGCTAGAATTGGGTCGTATATAACCAAGCTTCAATAATTCTCTAATGGTTTTCTCAATCTCATCTTTGTACCTCTTAGGATGCCTGTAAGGAGTGGTGATGACGGCTTGTGTTCCCTCCTCTAGCTCGATGATGTGTTCAAAGCCCCGGTCTGGTGGTCTGCTTGATGGAAGGTCCCGAAAAACCTTTTCGTGTTTCTGTAGCAAGGCCTGAATGTCACTGGGGTGTTGTGAGCTGGTCTCTGGGGGTTTCCTGAAGGTGACAAAACATTCTGCAGCCCATTCTATATCATCCTGTCGAAGCACTGCCTCCATTCTTTGTGACGAGACCGGTTTTGGGGGATAAGTGTTCATGCCCCTCAAAACTATCCGTTTGCCATCTTGCCCCTGAAACTCCATTTCCATTGCCCTGTAATCTGTAGTGTATTTTCCTATAGAGTAAAGCCACTGAACACCCAATACCACATGAGCATCCGCTACATCCACTACATAGAAAGAGTCTGTCATCTGATAGTTACCCAAGGCAACATTCAGTTTTGGGATCCAGTAGTTGCACTCCATGCTGGAGTTCCCGTCTACTGCTACAGTGAATCCCTCGAACTTCTCGGTCTGAATACCTCGTTTGGCTACCCAAGCGGAGTCAATGAAATTGTGGGTGGCTCCCCCATCATTCAAAACTCCTACTCTGTGACCCTGCACTACTCCCCTGACCCTGAGAGTATGGAACCTCGGTACTCCAGACAATGTAGCAATGACTCCCTCTGGTGCATCACCCTGGTGTGATTCCTTTTCTGTGGCCTCCTGCTCATCGTCATCCTTGTCACTGTCTGAATACACCTCAATGTAGTGTGCCTTTGCCTTCCCTGAGCACCTGTGTCCTGGTACCCATGGTTCCTGGCAGGTGAAGCAGAGCTTCTTCCTTCTCAAATCTTTCCTGGTGTCCTCATCTAACCAGGTTTTCTTGGGCACATCCTGCTGGAAAGGTTTCCTGTCCTTGTCCCTAACAGGAAAATTGGTTTTCATAGGGAATTTGTTTTTGGGAACTGAATCCTGAAGATCCCTTGCCCTGCTAATAGCATCCTGCAGAGTGAGGGGTTTGTAGGCTTTCAGCCATCCCCGTAGTGGCTCTATGAGAGCCTCAGTGAATAACATAGTCAGTCTGCTCTCTGACACATCTGTTACCATAACGGCTAGCCTCTGAAACTCTGAAATGAATGATTCTGCGCTACCAGTCTGCTTGAGTTGAGCCAACTCCCTGAAATGGATCTCTGGATCTTTCCTGTCGAACCTCTCCATGAGTTTCTGAGTAAACTCACCGTAAGAATGTATGGTGTTGTGACCCAATGTCCCCAGTCTGTGGTGCCACCATTCGTGAGCTTCTCCGTCCAGGTGAAGTGTAGCCAACTTAATGGCGTCTGTCTCTGTCATGGGGTTGAGCTGGAAATAGGTATCCAACTTTTGGACCCATGTTCTCGTTGATCCTCTGCGAGTTCCATCAAAGTTTGGGATAGTTAACCTGCCCAAGGTTTTCTGCAGCTCATAGTTGTGACTGAAACCCTTGTTGAAATTCCTGGGCCTGTTCTTGCTCTTCATGTTGCAGAAGTCTGAGAAAGACATAGCAGCATGAAACTCATCCCCTAAGTCCCTGTACTCCTGCAAATAAGCCCCAAAAGGCTCGCTGGGCTCTACCTGCATGATCGGGCCCCCGACTGTATCTGCCAAGAAGTGAGGCATGGTAGGCCTGACAGTAGGTCGGCTGTATATGTGGGGAGTGTTCTGGATGTTGGTGTATGCCATCTTACCACTGCCGCTGGAAGATCCCCGCTCTACCGGTGAGGGGGGTGCACTGCTGATACCTGGTTCCGGTTTCGCTGACAGTCTACTGATTGCATTGAGGACTTCTTATTGTCCTTTTGCTAAGTCTTGCAATGCAGAGACTAAGTTGCGAAAGTCCATCTGATCCTCCTCATCTCCCGTTCCTTTTCCCTATCCGCATGAATACCTGTCTGTTCCATGTCTGAATTGGTATCCTCTAGCTGGATATCTTCAAATTCTTCTGTGTATCTACTCTTCCTCCTCCTATAAGTTACAAAAGGATCTCCTTTTGTATTCATCTACTTTTCATCTCTTAAGCCCACAGCTGGCCAAGAAAATAGCTCTGATACCACTGTAATATCCCAAATCCCGATATTTTCTATTTCTAAACAATTATGCGGATACAACTGGGCTTACAAACTGCCAGGCAAAAATCCCTATTTTATAGGAAAAATTCGGGTTAGGGTTTGTGAGATAGAATGCACACTTACCACTAATAACGAGCTGGATTGCTTCAGATAAAGTCTGCAAGCACTGAGAACTGGATCGGAGAGGAACTGATCTCTCCTGCCTTCGGTGAATGTCCCAGAAGCAATACGCCCAACCAGAGAAAAAGGTGACGCCCTCAAGGAAGGAGGTGTCCGATGGATTCGCCGATTTGCAGGGCTGATAGCCTTGTTGTGTCGAAGAGATTGGCTGGAATATAATGCAGTTCTGAACCCTCTAAGTAGGATAGTGTCTTGGTTCTATGAGGCAGCTGCTCACGCCCATGGTGGTCCGGAAATATTGATAACTCCTTCGGATGAGCTCAGATGGAGCTGATAAACGCGGAGTGCCGGAGTATGTAGCTGGTGATAAGACTGGTGCTTGAGTTTCTGAAGGAAACTGAGAGCTGGAGGCCCTATAGCTGATTAGGGATTCCTGGCTGAAAACCCCCTCTTACGGCTGCATCGTGCCACTGCAACAATCTATACCCTGTGCTATATAACTGATGAATGAACTGAAGAACAAGTGGTGAACCAGTATGGCTTACCCGTAATAAGACTAGGACAGATGTTTCACTGCCGAAATCCTGTTAGCTGAAGACTCCGTCTCCAACCCCAACTGCTGTGCTGCACGCTGTGCTGCTATCCATGTGCTTCCAAAATAATAATAATCATAAGTGAGATCTCCTCTTGCTTTACCATCTATTTATAAAGTTCAACTGCGCAAAACCTAATCTTTGACCTAATTAGGTCACTTTATCTTCTAATTTGCCGTTGACTTGCATGCATGCGGATGGAGACCTAAAAGAGCATGGTTATGCATGGAGCATGGTCATGCATGAAGGTGGCCTTTGGCCCAGGTGGTCCTTCTTGACCCAGTGAGGATGCCCTAGATCTTCTATGGATGGCATCAGTCCTGATCTGATTCCCTAGCTATCAGTAACCGCTCGAACCCACAGGAATCACATAGGTTAGCGGTATGGGCCTCAAGGCCTAAAAGGAAGAGGACATTACAGTTGGCTTGGACTACCTCTTCAACTGCCACAAGAGGTGGTGTACTTTTTTCTTTTCCTCGAACCACCTGTGCCCATGAGTTGAAGTGTGACTCTTTTTCCTGTTTGAGAGAGGCTTGTTGGGATCTCATTTCTTCTTGTTCGGTCTTGAGATCACGAATTTCTGCTTGTAAGACCTCATTTGGAAGGTGAAGGGTTTTGATGTTCTTTGTTCTCCTGTATTGATTTCCTGAGGGATAAATTGTCTCCTTCAACCATCAAGACTCTTGCAACAAGGGAGTTTACCTCTGAGTGGAGGCTACTGTTTTCTAGTTCTAGAGATTCCATTTTTCTTAGAATTTGTGTCCCACAACAGCCCGCAAGCATGGGACACGGGTAAGCCCAGGTGTGATTTGAACTCGTGACCTCCTTTACAACATGTGACTTCATATCAAGCGAATCGCCAATGAGCCACACCCGTGCAGGCTGTTCCCCCCAAATTTTCATCTTTCACAATCAAAATAAATGCAAATTAAAATATTAAAAAAGTGTTTACAAATTAAAACATAATTAAACGAAAATTAAATTAAATCCTAGACTAACCTAAGAGTCTAAGACCTTCCTAAACGCTATCCTCTCATGATTTCATTTCATAATCATATTACAACTAAGCTTGGAGCAGTCGTTACTGTTCGAAGTTCTAACTTCTTCGTGTTCATTGTTCGGTATCTATTTGACTATTTCAGACTTCAACATTTGTTGCATCATCTTTTACAAATTTGAAATTTGAATTTAGATATACATTGCATAATGATAATTATGATATTTAGTTTTTAGTTTTTACAAATTTGAAATTTGATATGCTAATAACTAATAGATGTACACCCCATAATGATGAATTTAGTTTTTAGTTTTACTTTTTACATGGTAATAGTTACTATTGGGATTTATTATTTTTATATTTTAAATTAATTTTTATAACTTTGACGTCCCCTTGTTTCCCCGAAATTTCCTTAAAATTTGGGGTAGCTTCCACACGTCCCCCTTGTGTGTTTCCCTGCTTCCTCGCCCCGGAAACTTCATGGAACATTGGTTATACCCCATCTAACCCCTAGAATGCTGTAAAAACCCTCAACGCTCTCCTCAAAGCATGAAAAGGCCTGACATGGAGGGCAGATTTCTTCTAAGGAAATAAGGCCAGGGAGAGCAAAGACCCACTGATTGAAGGGCCAGGAGGGTTTCCAAAGTGCCTGCAAATGAAGACGTGTGTCTTTTAGTTGAAGCAGAGGCCACCACAGCGCATAAACAAGATATGGAGCTATGTGACCTAATGGTCAACCCTTGGGGCCCTGAACACCAACCTTGAGGTTTAAAACCCTTATAAAGGGCAGTCAGTAGTGCCATTAAGCCATAGTACCCCTAAAGGAGGACCAAAGGGCCCAACCATGACCACTATTGCTCAATAACACCTCACCTGGTCGAAAAATTGACCTTCTCTTCCTAGGGTACACCTGAAGGTGCGCTGGGTATAGGTGCAGCGTAACACTCCCTCTTGCTTCTATCCTTCTTTGGATGAACTGTTATGGCTTGGTCATCATTTGCTCCCATTTCTCTTGTCTTGACATCAATTGGGCTTTTTCTTGGGTGCATTCCTCCCATAATTTGCTGAACTTGATTAGCTTCTTCCTTGCGCATATCCCTTGGATGAATGAGTCCCATGATCTTGGGAGACAATTTATAAAGTGACTTTAAAAAGTGAGTTTGAGTTATTAAAATTTTAAATGTGACTATAAGAGAATTAAAAAGGTGTGTGAGTATTAAATGTCTCATTTACTTATTTAAAAGTGAGTTAATGCTTTTAATGAGAAAAGTGAGGTTTAACATGAGCCCTAGATCTCATCTAGTTATGTTTTAATCTAGGCCATTGATTTTTCAAGTGGTGGTTACTCAAACAAAAAGGCTAGGGAAAGGCATTGAGAGATTCATTGTTCACCTTCACAAGAGAGAATTTTGGAGAAGAGAAGAGCAAGAAGAGAGAAGTTGATTTTGAGAGAGGAAGAGGAAAAACCCTTGCACAGAAATCAAGAAGATTGAGCAAGGCACAAATTCCAAGGAGAGTGGGCATAAGTTTCAAAGTAGGTTGTACCATCATTTATTGCAGACTGTACTAGGCACAAAAATTGAGGAGGTTGGCACTATTTTCAAGGTAGAAAATAGGCACAAAAATTGAGGCAGCAGGGACAACAATTAATGCAACTGTACAACAGTCCGTGCAACATTTAATGAGACTGTACAACATTAAATCCAGCCTTGATAGGCACTTTTTTTGAGGCAGAAAAATCTTGTAGCAGTTGGCATGAATTTCGAGGGTCGTACGAGAATTAATGAGGCCGTACAACCGCACGTGTGAGATTGTACATTGCTGTAATTAATGTAGTTCGTACAACATGCTGTTAAAGAAAAGCTGGCGCATTTTTTTTTGAGAAGAAAAGGGAGATAAGTAGTCCTGTTCTGTTTTGTAATTTTGCCCAAAGAAATAAATCTCTCTTTGAAAACAATTTTTTCCTTCGAGGTTTTTCCTGGACCATTTTGTTCAAAATTCTGATTCTAAATTTCGTGTGTGTTGGCTATTAAAATTTTCTGATGTTGAAAAAGTTGGTCGCCGTTTAAATTTCTGCGTTGTTTATGTTGAAAATTTCCATGTGTTTCAAGCACAAGTGACATTTTTTAATTGTAAATGATTATGCATGTTGGGGTTTGGGCATTAAATTACATGCAGTGAAACTATACTTGAAACTGGGTTGGGCTTCCAAAATTTTTCAGATATCAACAAGATCCCAACTCTGATTCTTCTTAATAGCATCAATCTCTTTATTCATTGCTTGTAGCTGTTGAAAAGTTACCATGGAAGTGTTGTTCACCTTGTGTTGCCTTGGGGTGGACAAGAACACTTTAAAAGGTGACCCCTAGTCATTTAAATTAATAAAGTGAGAAGTACTTTAAATTTTTGAAGTCACTTTATTAAAAGTTAAGTCATGGTTTATCCTAAGTTCATATTTAATGATAAAGTCAAGTGAGTGATTAATTAGAAGCGTCTTCACTTTATTAAATGACATGAGGTGCACTAAATGTCATTTATTATTTATTTAATGAGCATTTATTGTGAACCCTCAATCTAATCTAATCTAGACCATTGGATTGAAAAAGGAAGTTACCATGAACAAAAAGGGCTTGGGGAGAGGCAAACTGAATCTATTGTTCACTTTCACAAGAGAGATTTTTGAGAAAGGAGAGAGCAAGAAGAAGAAGAGGACAAGGGTTTGAACTTTGAATTGATTTCATTTCCAGAGAAAGAGAAGGAGAGAGAAGGAGAATTATGCAGGTTTCAGAGGCACAAAACCAAGGAAGATTCATTCTTTTATTTCAGCAATTTCAGCAAGGCAAACGAGATGTTTTCTAGGGCAGAATTTGCAGTTTTGATGGCAGATTTTTTCAGCACGTTTTTCGAGGTGATTTCTGAAAAACAAAATTTGAATTTTTTTTTTTAAATCTGTCCGTACATCCGTACGGAACTGGCCGTATAGATGACCGTACAGTCAGTACGAAACTGGCCGTACGACATGTTTTTCGAGGCAGATTGTGTGCAAAATTTTTGCTGCGCTGTTTTTCTGGCACGTGGTTCGAGAAGAATAAATTCTGAAATTTCAGCAGGCCATTCAAGGATTGATTGGCACGTTTACCAAGGCATTTGGTGAAGATAAGTACTGCTGTATTTTTATTTAAAGTTTGCTTGAAATAATAAAAATATCTCTCTCCAGAACAGGTTTTCCCTTGGGGGTTTTTCTTGGACCATTTTGGTAAAAAATCTGAGTCTATAAAAATTTCATGAGTGGCTGATTTAATTTTCTGCATTTGAAAATTTGGTTGTTAGAAATTTTCTGAGTTTATAAAGTTAAAAGAATCTCAAGTGTTTCTAAGTTTCAGTGAAAAATTTTAATTTTTAAATGTACATGCATATTGGGGTTGGGCATTAGACCATATGCAGTGATCTGAACTTGAAACTGGGCTGGGGTTTGAAAATTTACAGTAACCACTGTGCATCCTTTACTGCTTCATCAAAAGATGTGGGTTGACAGGAAAACAAAGCATACTGTAATTGCTTATCAATAACAAGAGTCTGCTCATTGCGTCGAGAGGCGCTCTACAACCTAGTATGGAGAAATCTTGTAACGTTACGTATCGTTATTTTTATTAATAAAAAATAATTTTTTTAATTATAGGCCAAAATAAATGTCGGCCAGAAAAAAACCTATTATGGGGGAGATGTTGTAATCTTCGTACCTAACAAAACAATAAAAAAGTAAAAATTTAATTATCCGTAAAAAAATATGGGTGAGGAAAAAAACACAATATGGGGGAGATGTTGTAATGTTTTTACTTAACAAAATAATAAAAAATGTTGGCCTTGCACATGGTTTTAAAACCATAAACCATGTGCACATGGTTTTGGTCTTAAAACCATGCACATGGTTTTTATGCACATGGTTTATGGTTTTAAAACCATGTGCAAGGCCTTCTAAACAACCCATCGTTTTATTGTACATGGTTTAGGAGGGCTTTGCACATAGTTTTAAAACCATGTGCAAGGCCTCCTAAACAACCCATAGTTTTATTGTACATGGTTTGCTAGGGCCTTGCAAATGGTTTTAAGACCATATGCAAGGTCCTCCTACAACCCCATCGTTTTATTGTACATGGTTTAGGAGGGCCTTGCACATAGTTTTAAAACCATGTGCAAGGCCTCCTAAACAACCCATAGTTTTATTGTACATGGTTTGCTAGGGCCTTGCAAATGGTTTTAAGACCATGTGCAAGGCCTCCTAAACAACCCATGGTTGTAGGAGGGCCTTGCATATGGTTTTAAAACCGTGTATGGAGAAATATTGTAATGTTAGTTCATAACAAAATAAAAAATAATAATAAATATTTCATGTGAGCCATAAATAATATTAAATATTAATAATAAAATATTATATGTGGACCTTAAATAAAAAGATGTGTCTTTTGGTTTGAATCAAATCAATGGATACCTACGAAGAGATTTGATCCCTCTCGGCGCTTGATAGAGCCTAGGATTTGGATCTACGTTGGTATAACTCCCTCAAACTTCTGGTTTTCTGGTTATTAGATGGATTGTTTACTGGTGTTTCTTCTTGATGTTGTATTTCCAATCTTGAAATTTTGAAAGGCAAATCTGGCATGTCTGCACTTTCTTACTGTTGTATGTATGAAGGATCACTCCAGCATTTGTCTTCAAAGAACTTCACATCTCTGCTCACCACAATCTTTTTGGTGACAAGATGATACAACTTGTAAGCCTTTAGCTGTTTAGTGTAATTAGTGAAAATGCACTGCTCACTCTTCTTATCCAGTTTTCTTTTGAGTTCGTTAGGTAGATGGGCAAACGCAACAGAACCAAAAACTCTTAGATGTGCAACTCTAGTCTTAGTGCCACTCCATGCTTCTTCTGGAATTTTGTCCTTGACACTCACCATGGGAGATCTGTTCAACAAGTAGATTGAGCATGCAACAACTTCAAGTCAGTAATCATCCTATAGCTTCTTGTGTGACAACATGCTGCAGGCCATGTTCATGATGGTCTGGTTCTTTCGTTCAACAACTCCATTCTGCTGTGGAGTGTATTTGGTGGTGAACTGTCTCTGGATGCCATATTGCATGCAGAACTATGTAAACTCATGTGAATCATATTCACCTCCACTATCTGACCTAAGCACTTTAATGAACTTGCCAGATTGCTTCTTAGTCAGGGCCTTGAACTCCTTGAACCTATAGAAGGTATTTGATTTGTTCTTGAGGAAATAAATCCATATTTTCTTGTTAAAATCATCAATAAATGTCAGAAAATAAAAGCTACCTCCTATGGATTAGGTTTGCATGGGTCCACAAAGGTCTGTATGGACTAACTCAAGATGTTCTTTGCCTCGCGATGTGGAAGTGGGGAAGCTGCCCCTTTGATGTTTCCCAATGATACAATCCTCACAGGAGCTAGATTGTTCATTTATAACTGGTAATCCCTTGACCATGGACTGTTTATGCAGAAGATTGAGACTTTTGAAGTGAAGATGACCAAATCTACAGTGCCATAACCATGTTTCGTCTACACTAGAGATAGTATGGGCTATTGAAGTGGAAGTATTCTATTCTTGGTCATTTCTACTTTAGCCATGAGTCTCCTACTGGGGATTTTATCATAAATAGCACAATATGTATAAAAAAATTCTGAAGTAATTGACCCACATTGATCAGATTGACATTCAGATTTGGTACGTAGAAAACCTCATGAATAAATTTCTTCTTATTATGCTTGGTAAGGATAGGAACAATACCTTTGTCTTTTGTTGGAACCAGAAAGCTATCTCCTAGCTTGACATTCGTGACAACATAGGAATACAAACTAGAGAATAATGACTTGCTACTTGTCATGTGATTGTTGCAGCCGCTATCAAGTAGCCATAAATCTGTGTTGCAATGTTCTTTAGTTGCTTGATATGAGAGGAACATAACCTTTGATGAGTCTTCTTCTTTTGAGATATGGGCTTGGCCACTGTTTTGGTCAGCTTGCTTCTTTTTGCATTGTCGTTCATAGTGGTCCTATTTCTTGCAGTAGTTGCACTGAATATTGGACTTATTGGTCCACCCCTTACCTCTCCCCCTCTGACCTTGAGAGTTGTGAGAGTGTTTTGAGTGATCTGAATGTTCGCGACTGGTTCTGTCCTCTATATGAGAAGTCCCTCGACCTCTTCTTCCTCTACCTCGATCTCCTATGCCTCGACCTCTATTGAGGGGGGGTTGGGTGTTGAAAGCATTTGTCAACGACTCTTCTTCTTGATTGAGTCGCGCTTCATGAGATACAAGGGGTCTCATAAACTCTTCTAGGGTAAACTGTGATAGATCTTTTGCTTCTTCTATAGTAGTCACTACCATAGAAAATTTCTTGGTGAGACACGTTAGAATTTTTTTAGCAACTACCTTTTGTTCTAGAGGTTTGCCATAATTTTGAAATTGGGTTACAATGCTCAAAACCCGAGTCATAAATGATCTACAGTTTTTGTTTCCTTCATTTTCAGGCTTTCAAACTGAAGTTGGAGGGTTTGCATTCTTACCGTGTCTGCTCCCTTGTAGGCGGATACAAGCAGATTCTAAGCTTGATGTGTGCTGGTAGCTCCCGAGATCCGCGGAAAAATGGACTCCTCAATGCAGCTTCGGATCAGCCATATGGCTATGATATCTTGGACTCGATGAGCTTCTACGTCATTCTTTTGGGCATTAGACATTGCGGCCATAGCATTTGTATTAGGTTCTTTGAATTTGGTTTCAACTATATGCCAATATTTGTTGAGCTAGAGAAACGTCTTCATCTTGATAGACCAAAACTCATAGTTGGTATACCAAAACTCATAGTTGGTATCGGTCAGTACGGGTCTAGAGATCTGCTTCAAATTTGAGGTGCTTGTGTTGGTAGTAGCCATCTTCTTATGATTGTTTACTCGATCTAACTAGATCTGGATATCTGATAGAAGATCTGGTCCTTTAACTCAAGGGCGAGTCAGTGGAAAATTTGTCAGTGAACAGTCACCGACGCACTTTGCCTTCACACAAGGTGAGTCATCGATGCACTTTGCCTTCACATAGGGTGAGTCATCGATGCACTTTTCCTTTAGAGAGGGTGAGTCATCGACGTTCTTTTTCTTTAGATAGGGTGCGTCATCGACGCACTTTTTGGTCAGACAAGGTGAGTCAGTTGTGTCAGTGACACTTTTCCTTCAGACAGGATGTGTCATTGCTCCAAAAGGGTAAAAGAAGCAACAAAATATGCCGATGTGTTCTCGTCTAGATCACAACCTCCTATAAGATCGGATCTATGCATGTGCGTGCTTTCCACTTTGTAAAAAGGCTTACCCAACACAATCACGGAGAATGGTTTGGGCCATGTGTTCTGTTTAAGAAAAGAGAAAAACAGATAAAGGATGGAACACTAGTGGGCATATTCATTGCTTTCCCATTCTTAATCAGCAACATATATTAGATTAGATTGCTAGTGATACCATGGGACATTACCATGGGCTAGAAAATACTATGGGCCACTAATTAGATAAGGTGACCAAATCAACTACTCAACTAACCAACTAATTAATGCATTATTGACCAGTGAGATTACAATTCTTAAAAGGAACTGCTCTCAAACATTTTAAAACAGTTAATGGTGTGATGTTTAAGAATTTATCATTACCATGAATTGCCGACATTTTTTGTCTAACCTAGTAAAAAACCAAGTCAAACCAACTCAGAAAAGGTGGATTTAGATAAGATAAGATAAGATAATTTTATTTATGTCCACTAATGACCACAAAGTAGGTCAACGACACTGTCGGTTACAATGCTATTCGTGCACGCGGGAGGACCAAATTCAATACAAGAATGTATTATCCCGGATCCTAGATGGTCACAAAATCTAAGAATTTATCCCCATTAATCAATTTTACATTGGTTTATAACTTTCATCAGCAGTATGTATTCTCATAGATCGTCAAACACTTTAGAGACATTCCATAACACATCACAATGGCAAGATAATATTGGCACCTTTATTATGACTAACAAAGAGTAAACAGTACAACATCTATGGCTGTGATAGCAGCTACCAAGATACATTCAACAAGAACCTGAAAGTGATGCCAGCTAGAGTTATGAAGCTCCAATGAAGACCCTGAATGGATCCTCCCCCTTTGTCCAGCTAGGGTGGATCGATCACACCACCGAAACTAGACCCGAATGGATGGATGGAGTTTGCCAACCCCAAACGAAAACTCTAGGCTAACCCCTAGACGATCTCAAGAACAAATCTCCAAATATTCAAGCATGTCTTTTCCATTTGCCTTTGCCTCCTTTTATCCTTGAAAAGTCTCCAATACCATGGATAAATACCGTGGGCCAATGAAAACCATGTTCTATTATCTCCTTTTGCCCATACCATAGAAAGGTACCATAGAACACCAGAAGCCATGCACTTGGTAATTATTGCTTCCCTTAGCCAATAATTATAATTTTTTGGGCTTTAATAATACTACTGGCTAATTTCCCCAATTAAATTATTTTTTGCTTATTTGTCACCATTAATAAATTTTCTAAATTCTTCCTAGGTGACCTTGTGACAAAAAAGTAATATAGAAATGAAGTAGAAGTGTATAAAGCAAGCTGGGTTGAAACATGGGAGAGCTCTCGCCCTAGTCTCAACATCGTAACCCTGCACAGGGGCGAAGAAGCTCAGGTGGACAGGATCCGCAAGGCAAGACGATCGAGGAAGGTCTAGTACTCCTAACATCCGCCTTCGAAAGAGGAAAACTGAGGGAAGTGCAATAATGTTTGCTGGCCCAAAAAGGAGCTGGTGGGCGCAAGGCGTCCTTTGGAGTGATGTCAGTGAGGTCTAGAGGGTCTTGTGCGCCTCTCGGAGGAAGGTTTGGTACGAAGCTGTCGCCGAGATCTCATGGGTCGAGAACAATCAATCTTAACTGATCTAAGAACTGGATTGGTATCTATGTCGGTTGATCTCTTGGTGCCCTTGGAAGGCGGTAGCATGCTGAAGAATGTCGTGATCCTCTGTGTGGTATCTGGTTTGGTGGGGGTTAGGAGGATCTGCGCTCGAAGCCTTAGAGCCTCCTGAATATAAAGTGCTAAGCATCTCTGATTTGTGTATTTGAAGAAGGCGGCTAGAGTTTGAGGCCCCCTAAACAAGCAGTAGAAGCGTTTTTTGATCTTGTAGTATATAGGACATCTGAAAATAAAGTGTGACTCGGTTTCCACTTCTTGTAAATAACATAGCTGGTATATCCTCTCCGATCTATCGATCTAGTGGTTTGTCTCTACCCGGAGTCTATGGGATCCTACTCTGAGTTGTTCGAGAGGGATCCGAAGAGCATGCATACAATGGCGAAACGTGTACTGGGGTCAGACAATGAGCCCGTCTCTGATCTCCAATAAGTGTTCAGCATGAAAGGCCATCTTTGGGCACAATCCTCCCGGAGGGTTGACCCAAGTGCCCTGGACGTACTGCTTGTAAACATCCCTCTTTGATGATCTTATTCAGCTCCTGTCGGGTAGGAAGAAGGTGACCGAGGGCATCCAGAGAATAACAAAACAGGGGGAGGCGATCTAACTGGATCCCCACTGATGTAAGAAGGCTCGAGACTCCTGTGAGCCAACATTTGGCTCTACATGAATGGGTAGCTTAGGCAATGGTCTCAGTAGAGCAATAAGCTAGATAAGGGTACCTATCTCGACCTTTTGACGAGTCGGCTAAACCTCGGATTCGATGTAAGAAGGAAACCAATATGAAGACTGTCTCAAGATGGAAGGGATGGGCTCCAAACTCAGCTAGGATGATGTGCTGCGACATTGTCTTCTTACATTTGATGATACGTTGAAGAAGAAGGATTTGGACTCTCTCAGTTGAGGCCCAATCCAACTCGAGTAGAGAGGGTCCCCAAATTTTTGATCCATATAAAGCAGTGAGACAGATTAAGGTATCTAATAGGTTCATCTTGGATGAGATGTCTTGAAAGTGGTGGCAAAAACACTGTCTCTCAAGAAGGGCTAGGGACTTGTATCCCTTGTTGATTCGAGCCTAGAGAGCTGGTCTTAGGTTGAAGTGAGGGCCAGAGAGTTGCACTCCCAAGTAAGTATAAGTACTGGTGATCTCAATTTCCTCCCCCTTGTATAGGAAGAAGAAATCTGAGGTTTTCTTCACCCCATTGAAGATCATAATTTTTGTTTGCTCAAATTCACTGTCAGCTTCCGAAGGTCCACAACAGAGCTAAGGCATCAAGCTGTCTCTGCATACCTTCCGGGTAGGAAGATAAGAGTACTACATCGTTAGCGAAAAGCAGGATAGAGATCAGGACATGGTGGAGAAGGCACCCATCAACTTCTTGGATATCCTTGTGATGAAAGGCCTCAAACTCGTCTGTGTAGATTCCAAACAAGGTGGGAGAAAATGGGCAACCTTGTTTCACCCCAATGGTGCTACGGATGAACTTGATAATCCTCGAGCTGTGCGAAGGCGACCACAGACGGACTCATAAAGGTGCATAATAACTGTCAGTAGGATCGTCGAGATGTCGATGTCTCTGAGCCGCTGCAATAAATCTTCTCTCAAAACCGAGTCAAAGGCTTTCTGGAAATCTACAAAGCAGCAGTAGACTTTTAAGCAATGGTGGCATTCCTCCTCAGTCACGGCCAAGAGAGTAAAAATGTGGTCGATGGTTTAATGTGCTGGTCTAAACCTTGCCTGACCTCAGTCTCTAAGATTTCTCTGCTAAAGATTGTTGGAAAGCTTCATGTGGAGAACAGTGGCATTAAACTTTGAGAGTGTGTGGCCTACCATGATTGTTCTGTAGTTGTTTGGATCAGAAGTGGATCCTGACTTCTGAATCAGATAAATGATATGGCGAGACCAAACTGGAGGAAACCCTTCGCAAACCACGTGATTGAAGAGATCAACCAAGTAGCTAACCAAAACCTAGAGACCATGCTTGAAGAAATCTGCTTGGTGGCATTCCTCGTCTGCTGATTTGCTGGTGCTCATCGCTCGAACGGCCTCCGTAACATCGCTGCTAGTGAAGAGGCGGCAAGAGGAAGGAGGGGAAGCAACATGAATGTTGGCTTGGCCGGGAATGTCATAGAGATAGGAGGTGTGGGAAAACATGGAGGCATGGTTAAGGTCGGATGGGAGAGGGGAGTGGTGGGAGAGGAAGGTACGTCAGAAGTGCTTGGGGGAATGGGCTAGGAGAGCTGAAAGTTCTCGTCTTCTCTGAGAGACAAAATGTCGTTTCTTGCGATGAAGGAGACGACAGTAAGACCTTTGCATGTTGGGATAAGTAGACCGGGAGTGGAGGAAGGCACAAGGGAGTTCTCGGTGGAGGTTTTTGCATTCTTCATCGTACAAGTTGTTCATGGGACAAGAGCCAGGTTTAGGGGTGGTAGAGGTGGTACGAGATGAGTGGGGGTAGGAGTTAAGTGTAGCCTCCCAGATTACAGATGAGACATTGATGCTTGGTAGAGGTCGAGTTGAGTGAGGAGAAATGAGCTTTGGGGTGAAGAGTTTGGCGGAGGGCGAATAAGAAGATGTTTGGGTTGCCTTTGTCGAAGCGGAAGGTGGTCCAAGGCAGGGATGGGGGGTTCTGCGGGGAGGGAGGGGTTGGAAGAGGGGGGTCAGACAGAAGGAAGAGAGAAAGAAGTGCGCGGTCAGCTAGAGGGATGGGGGAAACAAAGAGGTCTCGAATGAAAGGGAGCAAGTTCTGGCTGGCTAGAGCATAATCCACCACACTAGCCCCACCTCCATGTGGTCGACACGTGAAAAAGTGAGAGTCCAGGAAGCAAGGGAGGCTATTCAAGATAAGCAACTTGTGGGACTCCCCTAGCTTCAAGAGATGTCTTCCATAAGTTGTAGTGGGCCCCAGAGCATCTTCTGAAGTCTAGTGAAGACCTACCGAGACCGGGTCAATCCCCTCTGTGCAGAACACGTCTTCAGATCTGTCGTGGAGAGGGATCTGGAGGTCTCTAGTGCAAGCATTAACATCCCCCATAAGTATGACCTCCCCGTCAGCAGAGTACTAAGTGATGCCAGTATACAAGTCCATAAAAGGGCCCCCGTCCCCTCCATTGTGGATGGCAAAGGGTGAGGACACGGGTGGAAAGTAGCAAACTGCGAAGTAGATGTATCTTAGGGGGGAGATCTTGGTTCTGACCCGTATCCACATGAATCTGGCGTGCTCGTCGGCGACCATCAAAGAGACCTTGTTATAGAGAGATTTTGTAATCAGGCAAGCAACTCCTCTTGATCCCCTTACTCCACCAAAACTCCTTGTTTCTTGTCTGCAGACTGAGAACCAGTGGTAACCTGTGATGTCTGGGAATGGCCGCACAGGGCTTACACGAGTCTCGGTCACGGGGAGGATATCAGTTGATGCGAGTGTGTCATATAGAAGCCCTGGTGATGACCAAAAGGACCCATTTCCATTCAAACAATGGATAGTGATGCCTGTGCCTTGGCGTCTCTCCTGTCGAGCGCGTCATTTGGAGCTTCCCGTTCGAGGTGTCCATCCTGGGGGTAAGGACTCTCGAATAACCGCCCATTTTCCTGCTTGTCTTGCTGCCGAGACTTGTTCCCTGGATTGTTTAAGCTCTGCAATCTGCGCTTTGGTGAGGTCCTCCTTAAGGAATATCTTGTTGGGAAGTGTGAACAGTTTTCGTTTAGCTCTGAGGACACAGAGCCTATCTGTTGTATTTCAAAATCTAATAAAGAGGGTGGAGTCGTGGCCTACCCAAGCTCTGTCCAAGGTTATATCTAGTATGCCAAGGGTATCTTGCAGGAACTCGACTCTTACCTCCATATGGTTTGAAGAAGGAAGTGGTAGAGGAAGACCTCTTACTTTCAGATTAAATTCCCTTGCTCGTTTGGTCCGTTCTTCGCTATGTTTGGCTTGCACGACCTCCTCAACTACTGTGAAAGGGGGAGTGTTTTTGTCTCTCCCTCGAACTACCTGTGCCCATGAGTTAATGTGCGACTCGATTTTCTGTTTGAAGGAGGCCTGTTGGGATCTGATTTCCTCTTGCTTGGTCTTGGGGTCCCAAATTTCTGCGTATAGTGTCTCATTCTGGGGGTGAGATGATTCTTGCTCTTTACTCTCTTGTATCATCTTCTTGAGGGATGAGTTGTCACCTTCTCCTTCGAAATTCTAGCAGCAAGGGAGTTTACCTTCGAGAGGAGTCTGCTATTTTCTGCTTCGAGAGGTTCTAATTTCCTTAGTACTTGTTTAACTTTGGACGTCCAAAACACGAAATCTGATTCCAATGCAATGTGCGTGGGGCTGTAAGAGTCCGGGTTATCTCGATGTTGCTTGAGATATCTGAATTGTCCTCTGTTGTTGAAGTCGCAGGTGGGGATTTTTGAGAGTTCCTCTGTCTCTTTGTTTCTCTCTGGGTCCTCCATGGGTTAAAACCCACGTAAAGTTGCAGGGTCGAGAGGAGGAGGGGTCGGGTTGGATGGAAGATGAAGGGACGCCAAGGTGATGCGGGTTGTGTTATCCACTAATTTTGTACCATAGTTGGATCAACTGAGGAGCTGCCATTTGACAAACATGATAAATGTTTGTGTTCCAATGTATCAGATGATCCGCCTTTGTGCCTAGCCAGTTTTGGCTAGTCAGTTTTTTTTTAAAGTAATTATGACCATGGCCCCGCAGGGTTTGTAATAAAATGTGCTAGTAGGGTGTATTTGAGTGGTTCGGTCTCCTAAGACGTAGAATTTCAACTAAGGTATTCCAGGGAGTTTTTTGCCCTTGACAATTATGCTTTGCCTATAGCTGAGTATAATCGATAAGGTTTTCTCCCGCTTCCTCCAAAGCTGAAATGCTCGATTTTGAATTGTGGGCCTTGGGGGGTTATTAGAGCCCAACTGAGTATGTATAAACCTACTAGACATTATTAGAATATATTATGATCATGTCTTAAGTCACTAGGACCCTCAGAGAAAATTCCGAAATTTTTTTACCGGACGCGTCAAATTTTGGATTTTTAATTTTTTAATTTTTCCTAAGTTTTTAATTAAATTTTTCCATAATTTAAATGGAAAATTTAATTTTGTAATAAGTCAGTCAACCGGAACCCAAATTCAGTGATTGAAGGCTCTAACCTTAAGCCAAAAATCATTCATGATTAGCCGGCTAGCTATCTCCAAGTTTCAGAAGTTCATTCAACCTCATAACTAATAATTTCTCAAAAAAGTCATTTACGGAGAAATTATTAATTAAAATATTGAAAATGAATATTTTGGAGAAAATAAAAAACTCTCCAAAATAAACCAAATTGAATAAAATAAAAGGCTAAATGACATGGCATGGAGCATTTTTGATGATTCCAATCAATATTGGTCAGTTTTAGATCAAGTATCGGAGTGTAGCAGTTGAACTATTAGTCAGAAATTTGCCCTCTTTGGTCAAATTCTTTTTTGGTTGAAGTGTGGGTTATCTATTGGTTGGGTGATCATTACGAGGGAGGATGAGCCACCTCACCACCCCTCATTACTCCAGCACTCAGTTACAACTCAGTTGCAGCTCATCTCAACTCCAAATCATCATGTCGAGCTCATTCAATTACTCTGGTGTTACTCTTAGTCCGGATTTAGGGTTTTGAGTCCTATTTTCTTTCCTTTTTGTATAAATAGAGGCTCCTTTAGCTCTATTGTGAATCGGATTTTTGGCATAGAAACTTCGGAGAATTTCTATTGTAATATTTTGCTTAAGATTTAATAAAGTTGATGACTTTGGAGGTCAAAGCGGAAGCTCTATGTTGGTCATGATTCACCGTGTGAGGTGATACCTTTCTTTGTTCTTTTCTTTATGGATTCTTAAGCATTTGATTGTGTAAATTTTGAAGGCTAACAATCTAGCACTATTTCATATAATCTATGCTTTTCTCTTGAAGACTGTGTGCTTTCAGGTATCGTCCGATATACAGGGGCTTTTTTATGGTTAACATTCATTCTGCAGGTTCCACAAGAAGTCATTCTCTTTCAGGAAAATCGAGAAGCACAATTTCTTTGCCTCATCCATCAAGTAAAAGAAATCTTTTCCGGTTACTTTTCTCAAGTTTAATCTAAGTTTCTCCTTTCTCAATATTTCCATGTGTCTCATGTTCGTTTTGACCTGAGAAAGTAGCTTGGGATTTGATCTCAAGTGCCACATAATTTTGTGGCTACTTTTCTTTCCCCACTAGCATCCTTGCATACATCCAGCTAGTCTAGACGGTTTCGGGACTAGTGCTTCTAGTGGTCACCTTGTTCGGAGGTTGATCCCACCTTTTGTTGATTATTGGTTGATTTCCCCCCCTTCTTCTAGGTTGGATTTGGCCTCCTTCCGCCTCATTGTGTGTTTTTCTTCTTGGTTTTCTTCGCTGCCCTCTTTTCTCATTTTTTGCAGCCACTTTTCTCTCTCATCGCTGTCCTATTTTTACCATTTTTTGCAGCTCATTGATTGTTTAGTTTGCTGCTCTATTCTTCCCTTCTTTTGCACCCAATTTCTTGTTTTTTGTTTCTCCCTTTTGCCCCTCTTTTCCTCCTTTGTTTCAGCCCTCTTTTCCCCTCTTTTTGTTCTTTTCTATCTTTTTTTTTCTTTCCCTCTTTGCAGGTTTGAAGAAAAGGTTCTCAACAAAAAAGATAAATCACTCTTCTTTTTACATAAAATCCACTTATAAAGTTTCATGTTAGTCTTCTAGCTTTATTTCAAAAGTCCTTTCAAGGGTTGAATTCCCAAGGCAAATTGTAAATCTCATTAAAGTTTATCTTTTTGTTTGAGTGGGGTTTTTAAGCCCCCACTCTTGACCTCCCCCATTTGGGGAGGTTTGTGGTGTTCTTATTTTTATGTGCTTAGATTAGATGTGCTTGTGCTTAGAATAATCTCATTATCTTTCTTAGAATACTGATTGCTAGATTAGCCCATTTTGTTTCATTACTAAGTTGATTACTTTATCTTTTAAATTTTTATCTTTTAATAAGTAAATCAACTATTTAAAGTAGAAATCTCTTGAATCTCACTTTGTGGATCAAGAGTGCTATCTATCAAAGAGTTGTCTTTTATTTCATTTTTTCCTTACCCCCATGCTCTCTCGATTAGGGCCTAAAAACCTGAAAGAGATTCTTGGGTAGGTTAGTCTTTTTTACTGTTTTACAAGTTAATTAATATATCTCTAAAGTCTCTTGAACTTGCCGTAATCTAAGTCAAGAGCACTCTCTATCGGAGAGCATTCCCACTACATATCTTTGCATCAAGCATATAGTTTAGCTAAGTCTCTTGAACTTTTGTCATAAGACAAAGTCAAGAGCACTCTCTGTCAGAGGGTTTTAATCAATTTACTTAATAAAATTTTGCAACTCACATTTCCCCACTAATTAATTAATCTCATTGTTTCCTTGCCGAAGTATGCTCTGACCGACCTAAAAATCGGAGTACCTAGAAACGACATTGGATTGTTAATCTTACAAGACTCATCTTAATAAAATTTTACCCCATAACCAATGCACCGACGTTGTCGAAAATTTTCCAAGTAATTCCTAGTAAAGGCGTCGAAACTCCCCACTGTCTAGAGTCTCAGCTAGCTGGTCAATCTTCGCGATACCAGCCTGAGATATTGGGCGGGGCGTCATGTCTCCAACAGATTAACTTGGAAGATTTTCTTGGCTGATCTTGTGATACCTTTCGTTGAAGCCCTAAACAAGATCATTTAAAAAAAAACATTTAAAATATACCAAGAGCACTCGCATAACATCCACTAAACTTTATTTCAGGACTTGATTTTATCTCTTTAATCATTGCAGAGCTTCGACTCCATAAGGCACTGGTCTATTGATTTATGCGTGATTGTTACATCTGGATCATTTGTCTTTAGCTTATAAAAATATTTATCTGTGAATGCATCTTTATCTCACAAGTCTTGATATACTGTTCATCTTTTAATCCAGTACAACAACGTGGATTGCTTTTGTCTTGTGTTCAAAATTCGTAATTTTAAACATCTTTCATCACAATAACTCCTAAACAACACCCATTCGCATCATAGCATCAAAAACTTAACTTAAACATTGAGCCATAGAAAACTCTTTGTTAGGGACTACCCCCCTTGGCTTCGTTAGGAGTTACCATAAACGGAGGAGCTAGGAGTAGGTGACAGTACCTGGCTCTGTGCTTGCCCTCAAGGTCACACCTCTCCCACTTTCTTAAGTGAGGAGACAACTTTCGGAAGATTTCTGCTGTTGGTGTGTGATCGGCGGACAACCGGGTTCCAAGTCCGGGGTTTCGTTTGCATGTTGGTGGGAGGAGAATGGACGCAAAGCTCGCGAGTTGGGGTGCTGGCAGCATGAGCAGAGAGTCGTGCGAGCAGAGGGAGGCCCACGTGGGCAGGAACGAGTGGGCCAGTAGAGGGAAGAACGAGGGGAAGGAAGAGTTGCGAGCCGAAAGGACACGCGATTGCGCGGGGGCAGAGCCGCGGCTGCGAGAGGAGCGGTAGCAGAACCGCAGGTCGGGACTCGAGAGAGAGCAACGGGAGCAGAGCCGTGTGCTGGAAGGGTCCGCGAGGGTCGCATCAGTAGAGGAGGCCGTGTGAGTAGGAGGCATTGCGCAGGGGTGCGTTGGCAGGGACGCGCGAGCAGATGCGTAGGGAGCAAGAGTAGGTCGAGGGGAGGAGCGGGGAGGACTGCAGGCCGAGGGCCGCAGGGAGTAGATGCACGAGGAGCAGAGTGTACACGTTGTACTGATGCTGGTACATCCCACAAACGTGTTTTCCACGTGTGGGAAACGTCTGTATAACCAAAAATGTTTTTCCAAGCTGTACCGCACGTGTTTCCATGTGTCCATACCAAAATGTACATGTTACAGTTCCTATTCTGTCATTTTCCGCTTCTTAGCTTTCCCAACTCGAAGCAATTTTTAATCCAGATGACAATGGGCATTTTTTGGTAGGGAAAATTACTCAGACCACAGTTGCAGATTTCTTTAGGAAAAAAATTTATAGCTTTTAACTATGAAGGAAAATAATGAGCTCTATTATAAGAATGTCGCTTTGAACATTCCTTGATACACAATTTTGATTAATTTGTTGATACAAATTGTCAAGAATTATAGCAGATTTCAAGTGGAATTATGATGATGTAATTGAAAAACTCCAGAACTGTTGCTCAATAACATGTTTCAACTCTCAAGTGGTATTCTCAGGCAAATTCTTTGAAGAATTGCGATGCTATGAAATATTGGAAAGAGATGTAAGTTCAGTTTGAAAGGCATGACCAACTGAGACAGTGAGAGGTTTACCAAATTTGAGAAAACCTATTTTATAATACTATAGATATCCAGAATAAATATTTTGATATCAACAGCCTTATTAATAATGATGAAACCTGCATTCATTGTATCTTTCAATTTCAATCTTAAAGGAATATTCAGAAATTACCCCAAAACCTAATGGATTGAGAAGAAAAACCACAGTCGAAATCTGCTGCTCTTGCTCAGTTTCAGATTGTCTCTTGATCTCAGAATCTCTTTTGATGAAATGATACTCTCCTGCTTGAGATCCTTTTATAATTACTTTTAATAATAAAATCCTAAACCTAGATCTCCAAAGAGATAGACAGCCAAGATTAGATCTTGCCCTCTTGAGATGAACGGATGTGACTTAATCTCATGTTGAGAACTTAAATCACTCAACTTTATAATAAAAGTCACTTTATCATTAAATATAAGTCACTGTAACTAAATGAAATCACCTTTATAAAGTTAATGTCTAGAGATATTCTTTTGGCCGACTTCTACATGCTAGACACATAGCCAATGTAGAAGTACATGTCCGAGCTACAAAATTCAACAGTTAAATATCAGAGGTGACTATTTTGAAAAGTAAGATTATTCATTGATTAAGGTTTATAGCTTCATTGTGCCACACTTGAACTCGCCATTGTTTTTCAAATGTTATGTTTGAAATTTGAACTGAATACATGATGTCATGTCATAGTGAACATGCAACATGATACATTTGAACGTGACAGACAACACACCAATGAGGATTTGCAGATTGTAGGCAATATGTAGCTGAATAGATGTTGCCACTTCTCACAAGAACTTAGAAATGTTACACCAATGGATCTTGAGCACGCCCTTGTGAAACACCAGATTAAAAGATGTTGCCTATACCTATGTGAAGAAGCTTGCTGAAACAAAACACAAGTTCCTTCTGCACACAACGTAAGATGCCATAAAGCAGTGGCCTAATGTCATGAAGAATTTTGCATCCCTGAGATGAAATTTCTGGGTAGATTTATTGCAGACAAAAAACTCCATAAACCAGTGACCCTGAGATTGAAGGAAAACTAGATCACTGCAGACGCAACATAAACTATGCTGTAAGATGTAAGCTGTCATATGGAATATGAGATGAGTTGCTGAAGATTAGATGGTTGCCTCGATGAGTTCATAGCCCAATAATGCAGCAAGGATGAAGAAAACATGAGAGAAACATCTGCTTTTATGGTTCTCGTAAGAGAACAATTCCACTGTAAGGCCCAATGATTGCTCATGAATGCAGATTGAATGAATGGATATAAAACAAGGGAAAAATATGAGTATTTAGATGGTCCATGATCAACATGTGGTGGCCATGAATTCCCTGTTATGTGCCCCTATTGGAACCCTTCTTGCCAATGTGATATCCAACATAGGAACTTCTACTACCTTATGTGGCCAAATCAGAGATCTTTCTCTTGACATGTGGCAACTATCAGTTCACAATAGCTAGCTAGTGTTTCCTTTTAAGCTAATATATCCTCTATTATTGATCCAAGCTCATACTGATCATACTAGAGCGTACTCATCTGTAACACTGTGACTATATTTTTGTTGATGTTAGGGCAGCAGCGGATAGACATCATGGACAAATAGCCAAGGAAAGCCATTAAAACAATGGAAGATTACCCCGGAAGATGGGAAATATTACAATATAATAAGCAAGTGGCAGGTCGTCCCAGGAAAATAAATAAATTTATATATGTGGATTTTGTCAAGATGGCCCAGGCAGTTTTATTATGGGTCTCTTGACTGGTATTTATACGAGTCCTTCATCACTCATTAGATATACACATACATATCTCGCTCTACTTGTGCATAGCGAGGGTCTTTTTGTGTATAGCAAGTATTCAAGAGAAGGCATTTGATCTAGGGGTGCATCATTGTGAAGTATCTCTTGAGAGAGTAGTGTTTTATTATTGCTCTTCTTGGCATTGCATTTGTTCTGAAGACTAATATAAGAGAAGTGTTTGCTGGGTTTCCTCTCCTTTTTTAGAAGGGTTTCCCAAGTTAAAATCTTGTGTATTACTGTGCATGGCTTTCGTCTTGTGATCCTGGTTATTTATTACATTATTCTGTATATGGTTTATGTGTAGTTCATGGTTACTCTGTGATGTATGATGATGGAATGTTAAATAAAGTTAAAGGTTTCTGAACTGGCATAAAACCTCAACAATTTTCAATCACATTACCACCCTTTGACCATGGTTTGTTGGGCAGTATTACACTTCATTACAGTTAACAATCAGAATGTTGCTAATATATCTTTAACGTAAGAAACTACCTCCATGTGCATGTGGGTGCTAATATTGCGTATGATCTTATACATCTACATTGAATAAAATACCTGGTTATCCAATACTTCTACTTGTAGGAAAATACCTATTCATGGATGCAAATTATTGGGATCTCACACAATGTGTACTAGCTCTGCTTTAAGTTTGTTCATCTTAAAATAATGAGCCGATATCAATTCTAGCAGATCTTTACCTTTGTTATGTACTTCAGTTTTCCTGTTATTACATGTTAAACAAATATGTTCCTAGAGTTGTGACAAGTCATGGATATATGTTCTAATTTTCGATATCTTTACAGATCCGATCGATGTCCCCAAAGACTTTGAACTGTGTAGCGAGTGGTTTCCATGCAGTACTCAGTTTGCCAGACAGCTTTGCAGGTTCTGCACCAGGTAGAAGGTCCAATGCTGCTATTGGGGAGGACCTTGTTGCTGCGACGAGATGTCGTTTGCAGGCAAGTAATTTCATGTCACTGGATAGCAGTGCTGCTGCAAAGAGAATGAGACGTATGGTTTCATTGCCTCATCAGATGATAGATCTAGAGTCTTCTGAAATGCTCTCAACATCAACATCAACTGCTAAAAGGCCTAGGCTTGAGGTATGACAAGTACATTATTTGCTTGGAATGCAGTCATGTTTAGTCATCTTCAAAACTAAATGCAATTTTCGAGTGTGTTGCAGACTAATATAACACTGTTAATGTTAAAGTTAGTGCAGCTGCGAGATCCATTCTCAGAGAATGGTTTCCGAGTCAGTTGACTAGGACAGAGTAAGACTCTAGAAGGTACCCTAGGGCCCCCAGTAGTCTCCTGGGGTTCTTGGTCTAGGACCAAGTAGGTTGATGCCATGGCAAAGCCCCTAGAATGTGGCGAGGGCCCCTATGTGCCTCTAGGGTATTCTGGTCTAGGACCAGGGACGCGATGTCCAAGTAGATCCTGCAGATAGAGGTAGAGACATATTTTTGGTCTAGAACCAAGGACACGATGTCCAAGAAGTCCTGCAGGCAGTTGATCAATTTTCAGTGTGAGACTGAAACTCAACTTAGTACTGAGAACCATTCTGCGAGAGAATGGAGGACCCGGTTAGGGTCTAGGGATTGATCAACCTGATTCAGTGTGAGACTGAAACTCAGCTGTATCTTGAGAGAGAAAAATATTTGGTGTTGTTGGTCCTAAATGTTGATTGTCCACTTTTACGGTTCACCTGATCTTATGGTTGTTGGCTCTTGGTCCTATTCCTATTTGGTCCTAGCACTCTCACTTGTGTGCACCTTTGACTATGATGTCTCCTACTTTATGGAGTGTATTTACTTAATGGTTTATTAATGACCATATATTGTTATGGTTACCTTATGTTTTGTTAAAGGACCCTTGACCCACTTATGGTTTTGGTTTATTTACCTCATGTTGGATTTTTTGGACTTTCACTTTATTATAAATACATTAAATAATTATTTTATAGTCTTATTAATAGAATCTATCTTATGATTTTATTAATAAAATCTATCTTAATAGACTATGATGTCTCCTACTTTATGGAGTGTATTTACTTAATGGTTTATTAATGACCATATATTGTTATGGTTACCTTATGTTTTGTTAAAGGACCCTTGACCCACTTATGGTTTTGGTTTATTTACCTCATGTTGGATTTTTTGGACTTTCACTTCATTATAAATACATTAAATAATTATTTTATAGTCTTATTAATAAAATCTATCTTATGATTTTATTAATAGACTTTTTGGTCCATTTTACTTTTATGCTTAAAACCTTTTACTTTACATTTTACTTTACTGAAAGTACACTTATGTTATTTTTGTATTGGATGAATTACTTTATGATTTTATTTATTTATTATAATAAAATCTTATGTTATTTTTTGGACGAGTTACTATATAATTTTATTATATTCATTATAATAAAATTTTAGACTTTTAGACTTTTATTTTTGGACCACATTATTTTATTTAATCTTTTTTTATTTTTCTACAAGTCTATATAAATCAAAGAACGATCCTTCAATATATGTGATTTTTCCTCACGTGGATGTTTACGGTGATCTCTGCGATTTTGAAGGATTTTTCCCTCACGGGCTGCAGTGATTCTTCCTCAGCATGTTTGTTTACGGGCTTGACTTCCCTTTGCTACATTTGATCTCTGTGTGAGTGCTGTAGGTGATTGCTTACGGTCTTATCTCTAGACACGTCTCTGTGATTGAACTCTGTATGAGTTCTTATAGGTGGGTAATTGTGCACTGGTTTTGCAACACTTATGTGACTTTCCTTACCCATGGTCACTTACATGTTTTTTTTATTGAAGCACCTGAGATCTGTTTAGTCCTACCTAAACCCTCTCTCTCTCAAGGTACGTATATGGTTTAACCAGTTTGACTTGTCCTTTCAGTGACAAGATCAAACTCAGAACTAACTGAGTATAAGGCGGATCCAACGAATGGTTATGATTCTTTATCTTCTGTAGTTTATTTGAGATTTAGTTTACTGCACATGCTATTTATTATTTTTCTATACATGACATTGGATGAAAAATTTCAATGATCAGCTTTAACGTAGTGACCAGCAGAACGTTAAAGTTAACGCAGTGACTAGCAGAGCGTTAAGTTGAAAGAAATGAAAGTTATATAGTTTAAATTTTACCTCAGTTTTTATATGTTCATGTATTGAAGTTTAGTACTTGCATTAACACTCATCTAACCTGCAAAATTTAACAGTTAAAACGTCAATCCTAGGGTAAATTAAATTACAGTAAGTTTTAAAAATTATTAAAAGCTTGGATTGGGTGGCAACATCTCATATTTATATTTGGCTATAATGAATATGAAGTTATATAATAATAATATAATGTAGTATGTCTAATAATAATAATAAGTGTTGATGGAAGTGTGGTTTGGCAACAAGCAGCAAGGTTATTGGGCTTGTATTAATGCAGAGACCAAGGTTCAAACCCCCCGGAGTGGGTGCAAATGAGTGCAAGTGCAAGTCCTGGGTGAGATTCTATATGAAGCATTTCTGTAGTGCAACAGCTTAGACAAGTACAGGCATCCAATATATATATATATATGTGTGTGTGTGTGTATGTCTCAAAAGCGTGGGAACCATTTCACCATTCACATTTCCAGCCACCATTCTGCTTCCTGTGAGACATGAGCTATGAATTCCACAAACGATCACTTCTTTGGAATGCCACAACAAGCACAACCAAATATTGATCTAAGTTTTTGGATAATATGTCCTTTTTGTGCAACAAAATACAAGTACAGGAGGAACATTAAGTATAAATATCTTCTTTGCCACAATTGTTCAAGGCCATTTATTTCAAAGGAAATTATTTTCACACTGGTACAACTTCATCTCACACCCTAGGTGACAATGTCCTAAATCACTAGGTTAAAGACATTGAACTAAGAGCAGGTCACTGTCACCTCACCACCCTCTTATGTTATTTAGTGCTAATTTTCCTCTAACATGAGGGAGACCTCCCTAATGGTATGATTGCTTGATTGCATAGGACTAGGATGCTTCCAGAATGTCCTGCTCCTGCTCCTCGCTCCCAACAGCATAGCCCCTTAGTTATGCTAAACCCTGTCTACCTCAAGCCTGGGCTTTGGGGGAAATAATTTACTACTCATGGTTATAAATCTTTGTTATTAATGTATATGTTCCACTCGATGAATTAGCTTATTGTATCATGCTTTTATTCATTTCATATTGATGTGCCTTTTTTTCATATGTAATATTGTTACATGAGGTCGATGGTTAATGGTGTAAATAGTTAGCCTTAAACATTAATAATTCTAAGTCACCTTTAGCCTAAAGTGTGTCTAGCTTCCACCTTTGGTTACCCCTTAAGCACCTTTTCAGAAATCAATGTTATGTGTATACTTGAAGTTGTCCTAAGATACCCTTAAGCAAAAGCTGGAGGAGGGTATCCCCCTTGGATAGCCTAGACTCATTTACTATTGGGTCTAGGAAGCCTAAATTGACAAATTTCCTGCCTGCAGTGACATGTTGGTTAGGGAATTCATAGTTGTGTCAGATTAGTAGCCAATTAGCTTGCCCATCTTCGTGGGCTGCTAAGTTGTGCATCAACAAGGCCTATATATACCAAGGCACTCATTATTGTACTAATCATCTATTCATCATATTTTTATTTAATATATATGTATTGGTAAATCCAATAATAAGCTATCCAAAATATGGTGTTTTTGCTATTACATTTCCTCTCATGAAGGACATGGTGCATGGATCAAGATATTGAAGATAGAAGTGGTAAGGGTTGTTCACTCGGTGAGCATGTCAAAGATGATTTTCCAAGTAGATGAATACAACTTGAGAGTGTTTCTAGATTGAATCCATTCATGTGTGTCGACCTACGTCAACAAATTCATTGTTAGGCATCATTTATTACATTTAATTAATGATGATTTTTCTAGGAAAACCTGAATTTACTTCACGAATTCCAAAGACAAGGTCTTTGCAAAGTTCCTAATCTATAAAGCTCCTATAGAGAATCAGATGGGTAAGAAGATTTTGAGATCCAACATTGGAGATGAGTATACCTCCAAGGATTTAGACGAGTATACCCCCAAGGATTTTGATGCCTTTTGTAGGGATTTGTTGAATGGAGTTGTCATTGATGTCAAAAGAGTTTAGTAATGAGAAAGGAATAACCAAGGACATGATGGCAAGGCAAACTTAGTGTAAGACAAAAGAATAACAAAGGAAACGATGACATGGCATGCATAATGATGTGGCATGTGTGATGAGGCTGGAAAAGACACATGAGGTGCTATCATGAAGTGAGTGTTGCAATCTGACATCATTATGTTTAAATTGAGAAGAACTATTTATGCATATCCTTGTGTAAACAAATAATTGACTCCTTGTGTGTCTGAATCATGAATCGATTGATGGTTTTACACAAAGATAATGTGTAGATCCAGCGAGGGGATCAAGTCTGGCGAAATCCGATCGAGCTTGATTGATCGAGCCTCTGATCAATCAACACAGAGTCGTGGAGTTGTATTCAACTTATTTAGCAGAGTTTAGGCGGCTAAGATCGTATCAAGAAAATAGATCGACAATAGGGAAAGGATTGACAAAATAAATGTGTGTGGAAGATAACATTCTGGAGCACCAAAAAGAAGTTTCGTGTTTGATAACTGATCAACAGACGGGGAGGATTCCTCAAAGCAATCGACGGTTCACAGGAGTTGCGGAAGCCCATTTCAAAAAAGTTGGAAGGCACATCCGCAATCCACAATGCCGAAGGAAGTCGCAATTTGCAATCCGCAAATTACGGAAGAAGTTTTGTGGAAAGGAAATTTACGAAAGCAGTTTCGAGAAAAATCGAAATACATACCCGCAATCCACAATCCGCAATTGTGGAAAGGTAATTGCGGAAAGGTTGTTGTGGAAAGACAATTACAGAAGGAGTTCTGTTGCGGAGACATTGTTGCGGAAAGGTTGTTGTGGAAAGGCAATTGCAGAAGGTCGTGACTGATAAATTTAACAGAGAGTTAATTAAAGAGAAAAGTAATTATGAATGAAGGAACGTGTTTGATGGAAAGACACGAGAGTGAAAAGGTGTGTTTAATGAACAACCACGACACCAAATTGAAAGGGTGCAACTGTGAAATTCTAGAATGAAGAGATACATTGATGAATAATGGGAAATGTATTTATAAGCAAAGATTTCAAGTTTAGAAGGTGTCTCTATAGTCTAGATTGCAGCAATAACTAGCAGAGGTAGAGACCGGTGGCATGAAGATTTAACTGTGACAGAATTGAAGATTAAAAGATCTGGAAGTTTTGAGAAAAACATATTAGGGTGGCAAGGTGGTGCTAGGGAAGGCAGCGAGTCTGCAGGGGGTTGTAGCCTCCTTCCAATAGAGGCTGGAGAACAGGGTGTTGTAGCATCCCTTTCTATAGAAGTAGGCAAAAATCTGGGGTGTTGATGCATCCTTTCTGTAGCAGTAGGTAAACAATTTTGTAGAATTCATCTTGTTAATGAGTTTTGAGTTTGTGGTTTGCTCATTGAGGTTTCCACGATAAAATTTTGTGTCTTAACTTGTTTGATTCTTTGTATGTTTTGTACTAATTGTTCTTAATAAAAGAAAAAGAAGGCAATGTTGATTCACCCCCCCCTCTCAGTATTGCTGGATAATCCAACAATTGGTATCAGAGTAGGATCCTTCACGACAATTTAATCATTGGAAGGAAGTTCCTATTAACAATCACTATGGATCAACAAGAAGGGTTAGCCACCATCAAACCTTCATTATTTATAGGAGATAATTATGCGTACTGGAGTGTAAGAATGAAGTGCCATCTAATGTCTCTTGGGTACAAAGTCTGGAGGTCTGTTGAAAAAGAGTACAAAATACTAGACAACCTACTTATAGACAGAGATGAACTAGACCAATATGAGGCCACTGCAAAAGCTCTGAATACAATCTTGAGTGGGTTAACAAATTCAATGATTGTGAAAGTCATGCAATGCAAAACAACCAAACATGCCTGGTAAAAATTAAAAACTGTCTATGAAGGAGTATCCAAAGTCAGCCAATCCAAACTTCAGACATACAAAGGATAGTTTGAAAGTCTAAAAATGAAAGAGGAAGAAAATATTGCAGATTATCTTTTAAGAATAGATGAAATTGTCAATGCTGTTAGAGGCCTTGGAGGAGTAATAAAGGAAAGAGAAGTCGTTGACAAAGTACTAAGAACCTTGCCCATGAAGTATGACTCAAAAGTATCTACTCTAGAAGAACGAGATGATCTTGAACTCATGACAGTAGATGAACTACATGGGATCTTCACTACATATGAGATGAGAACAGGACAAAATGAACCGTCAAAAAGGGAAGCAACATTTAAAGTATCGAAAGAACCAAAGAGGTTTGAAACACCATCTAAGAATCACTTAGAGAATTCAGATGATGAAGAAGCTATGTTCATTAAGAAACTTGAGAGAGGTATTGGCAAGTATAGAGGAAAGCTACCTCTAAAGTGTTTTAATTGTGGAAGAATCAAACACTTTGCTTCAAAATGTCCCTATCTTAAACAAGATAATAGTGATGAAAGAGAAGCCTCATAGAAGTTCAAAAAGGGCAAGATCAGAAAAAAGAAGAAGTTTAATGAGAAGAAAAAGATCCTTTACACCATGGAAGATAGTGAAGATGAAAACACAAGTGGAGATGAGGAAACATAAATTTTAGTCATGGGATTAAAAACTCAAGCTCACGATGGTGAATCAGATGAGGAAGGAGAAGTAGATCTAAAAGTTGAACTCATTAGTGCTCCTTAAGAACTTGAAAAATACAGGAAGAAAAACAAACAGTCAAATCAAATCATTAGTGACTTGAAGTCCCAGCTTCAAGAGACCAAGAAGATTGAAGAGGATCTAGATTTGTAGCTCTAAAAGAGAACACAAGAATCTGAAAGACTTGAAGAAGAGATTATGCACCTTAGAAAGAAGATTGATGAAGAATCTATTAAGTCAAAATTTGGAAACAGTTCAAAGACTTTCGATGACATCATGAGTAGCCAAAGACCATCAAGAGATAAATATGGACTAGGATATGACAAAGAAAAGAAGTTAGGATGTTCCTCCCTCACAAACCAAGGTAGAAATAAAAGAAGCTATGTTGTTGCACTGAAGAATCCAATTCAAAATGAAGAAATGAAGAAATTTTCTTTATCCTCTCATGACAAAAGTAGAACTAATGTGATACCTAGAAAACCAATAACAAATAGATATCAACAAATATTTTTTGGTCATTGCTACTCTTGTAATAATTTTGGTCATAAAGCCCTAAATTGCAAAGCATATGAAAAGTTTGGTGACCACAAGAAGAGTGCATCTAGTAACAAACCAAAAGTAAGAAACCATAACTTTTTTGCACCCCTTCAGAGATATGACATAGAGTGTTACATATGCAATAACCATGGACATATAGCAAGAGATTGTAATCTAATGACTCCCATAGAGAAAACTTGCAAAAGAGCTTCAAAACAAAAAACAGAGAAAGGATTGGATGAAAAAGAAAGAAGAGGAGAAATCCATGATTGCTCTATGTGCGATAGAAAAATAGAATCTATGGCATATTGACAGTGGATGTCCAAAGCATATCATAGGAGACTCAAACAAGTTCATAAGCCTAAGAAAAGATAACAAGGGAAAAGTCACTTTTGGAGATAATATGTCCAAAATAATTGGCAAAGGTACAACTGCTATTAATAACAAGATCAAAGCTGAAAATGTGTTACTAGTAGAGAACCTAAAGCCTAATCTCCTTAGTGTAAGTCAAACATGTGATCAAGGGCACATCTGCACTTTTGACTCTGAGAAATGTGAAATCAGAAAAAGGATTTTGGAAGACTTGTTGGGACTATTGTAAGGAGTTCAAGTAATGTATACATTCTAGAAAATGAAGAACAATGCTACATGAGTATGATTGATGAAAGTTGACTATGGCATAGAAGGTTGGGGCACTTAAACTTTGACAACCTTATGAAAGTAAGTAAGAGGGAAGCTGTAAGGGATTTGCCAAAGATTGTGAAGCCTCTAAATTCAGTTTGTAAACATTGTCAACATGGGAAGCAAACTAGAGCCAGCTTCAAAGCAAAAGAACATACCACCTCACATCCATTGGAAATAGTTCACATTGATCTCTGTGGACAAACAAGAACTAAAAGATTGCAAGGAGAGTACTATTTCATGTTGCTCATAGATGATTATACACAAATGACTTGGGTTACATTTCTCAAAGAAAAATCAGAAGATTTTTAAAAGTTTAAAATTTTTAAAGCAAAAGTTGAGAATGAAAGAAATTTGAAAATCAAATGTCTAAGGTCAGATAATGGAGGTGATTTCACTTCAAATGAATTTTGTGAAGTCCATGGAATTAAAAGGCATTTTTCAGCCCCAAAGTCTCCTTAGCAAAATGGCGTTGTGGAAAGGAAAAACAAAACAGTCCAAGAAGCTGCCAAAACTATGTTAAATGAAACCAAACTTTTTGATATGTATTGGAGAGAAGCAATATATACAACTGTTTATATACTAAATAGAGGACACCTCAGAATTAATAATGACAAAACCCCTTACCAACTATGGTATGGAAGACCTACTTTAGTCAAATATTTCAGAGTGTTTGGTAGCAAATGCTACATAAAAAGAAATGAAGATGATCTTGGTAAGTTTGTTTCTAGAACCGATGAAGTAATATTTTTAGGATATTCATCCACCAAGAAAGCTTATAGATGTTACAATCAAAGGCTACACAAAATCATAGAAAGTGCAGATGTAAGAGTGGATGACTTAAAACCAAGAAGAATAAAAAGCCAAGATGAAGATGAAGACTTGCAAAAGAATGAAGGAGTTTATGATGAAGAAGAAAAGGTAGAAAAAGAAGAGTCACAAGAAAGTGGAGATGAAGACTCTCCAAGATCTGATACAAAAGATCCATCTAGCAGAATACAAAAGGATCATCCTGAGAGAATATGCATGCATCAAGAGCTTAATCGGATATGACTAGGTATCTTTTGCTTCCGGTGATACCCCAACAGCACGAACCCCAAATCAGCTAAGGGTGACGTTTTCAGTGAAGGAGGTGTTCGATGAAGCTGAGAATTTGCAGGATTGATAGTCTTCCTGTGCCGGAGAGAATGCCTGGCACACGCAGAAATTCTGAGGTCTCTAGGCAGGCTAGCGAATTGTTCTGGAGGTTCAGCTGCTCATGCCCCCTGATCCCAAAATGGATGATAACTGCTCAAGATGAGCAAGATCGGATCTGATAATCACCGGGTACTGGAGTATGATACTGATGATGAGAATGGTGCCTGGGTTTTGAAGGTAAACTGAGATCTGAAGACCCAACGAATGATTTGGGCTTTCCAGCTGAAAACCCCTTACGGCTGCACACGTGCCCCTCCAAACAATCTCTGATGGATATTGGATAACTATGAATAAATTGAAGAGCAGATGGTGAACCTGGATGGCTTACCCTGGATGAGACTAGGGCATATATCTCACTGCCGAAATCCTGTTAGTTCAAGACGCCGTCTCCAACCCCAACTGCCGTGGCCGCACGTTGTGTTGCTACTCAAGAGCTCCAAAATCAATAATCATCAAAAGTAAGTCTCCTTTCATTTTATCTTCCTTTTATAAATTTCAACTGCGAAAACCCTGACTTTTGACCTAATTAGGTCACTTTAATTTCTAATTTGCAGTTGACTTTCATGCATGTGCAGGGAGACTTAAATGGGTGCATGCATCATTAAATAATGCTTAGATGACATGTATGACGGTGGGCTTTGGCCTCGATGGCCCTCTTTGACCTAATGGTGATAACATATTGATGCCCTAGATTTTTTGTAGATGGCATCAATCTTTAGTTGATTCCCTAATTGTCAGTAATCGCTCAAACCCACATGAATCACATAGGTTAGCGGTTTTGGTCCTCAATGCCTAATCAGATGAGGACATTACAGTCCTTCCCGCTTGAGATTGCTTGTCCTCAAGCAACTGCAAACTGGGATGCTGCAATACCTGTTCACCTTCCCATGTGGCATCCTTTGGTGGTAGTTCTTTCCATTGAACCAAGTATTCCCTAATTACCCGGTTCCTGAGTTTCCTTTCTCTAGTCTGTATGATCCGTTCAAGAATCAATATCAGTAGTCCTTCATCATCTAAAGGAGGTAATTCTGTTGATGGAGCAATGTGTTGCCCAAGGGTCTTTTTCAGGTTGGACACATGGAATACATTGTGAATTTTACTTTCCTGTGGTAGTTCTAGTTCATATGCCACCTCTCCCACCTTCTTGATTATTCTGTAGGGTCCATAGAAGCGAGGTTTTAACTTTTCTACTCCTTTCTTCTTAAGTGAAGACTGTCTGTAAGGTTGGAGCCTTAAGTATACCAAATCCCCTACTTCAAAGCTCCGCTCAACCCTGTGTTTGTCTGCATATAACTTCTGCTGATTCTGGGCTGTCTGTAAGTTTTCCTTCAAGGTTTTAAGAATATCCTGACTGTCTAGTATCCAATCCTTTGCCTTAGGAGCCCTACTGTCTCCGAATGCTAAATCTACATAGTCCAAGGCCTCGTAGCCATATAATGCCTTAAAAGGTGTCATCCTAATAGACATGTGATAGGTAGTATTGTAGCAATACTCTCCTAAGTGTAGCCATTTAATCCAAGTTCGCTGTTGCCCTGTTACTTAGTTCCTCAGATATCCTTCAATCCACTTGTTGACAATTTCAGTATGTCCATCGCTCTGGGGATGATAACTCGTGCTGGTAGCTAGTTCGGTCCCCACTAATCTGAATAGTTCCTACCAGAAGGCACGTATGAATCTACTATCCCAATCACTAACAATGGTCTTAGGTAACCCGTGTAACTTGAAGACCTCCCTGAAGAATAACTCAGCTACTTGAGTTGCAGATTAATCAGATGATATAGAAAAGAAATGTGCAAACTTGGTCAATCTATCAACTACAACATATAAACAATCCCACCCTTGGACCTTGGGCAATCCTGTAATGAAGTCCATGGAGACACTTTCCCACTTTTGTTCTGGAATTGGTAGTGGTTGAAGCAACCCTGCTGGATATGGCTGTTCTCAATCTTGTTCTATTGACATATGCTACATTCCTGTACGTGCTGCATAACTTCCCCTTTGAGACCCTTCCATGAGAACCTCTCTCGGATCTGTTTGTAGGTCTTCAAGAGACCCATATGTCCTTATAATGGAGAGTCATTTGCTGCCTGTATGATCTTTTTCCTCAAAGTGGATTCTGGGACGAGTTATATCCTGTTCTTGTAATAGATGATGTCATCGACAATCCTGTACCTGTCATCCTGAATTTGCCCATCCAATAATTTGCAAGCGAATTTATTTTTTGAGTATTCTACTAAGAGAAGTGCCCTCCAATCTGTGGATATACTCATGAGAGATAGTGAGGCGGGTCGCTTGGATAATGCATCAGCTACTACATTATTCTTACCTTTTACATACTCGATCTCGAAATCGTAGGCTTGTACTTTGCTGACCCATTTTTGTTGGCGCTCATTCAGTTCCTTTTGCTCCAAGAAATACTTGAGGCTGTTATGATCTGTTTTGATTTTGAACTTACTGCCCACCAGGTATTGTCTGAACTTCGTGAGAGCATGTAAGATGGCTAACATTTCTTTATCATATATGGAGTAGTGGCGCTCGTAGTTCTTCAGTTTACGACTCTCAAATGCACTAGGGTGATGATTTTGCATCAATACTGCCTCTAGCCCTTCCCCTGAGGCATCACATTCTACTACAAATGGTTGTGAGAAGTCCGGTAATGCTAAAACTGGACAAGAATTCATAATGACTTTCATCTCCTCGAAAGTTTTATGTGCTAGTTTTGTCCATGTGAATGCTCCTTTCTCTGTGAGATCTGTGAGGGGTGCTGCAAATTGGGAGAATCTCTTAACATACCTTCGGTAATAAGTGCACAGACCTAAGAAACCTCTCAATTCTGTGACTGTTTTTGGCGCGGGCCAGTCTCTGATAGCTCGGATTTTCTCCATGTCATCCTGTACTCCCTTTTCACTGATTATGTGCCCTAGGTACATCCTTTCCTTCATGCCAAATTCACACTTGGACATTTTCGCGTAAAGCGAGTGTTCTTCTAGAATGCTTAGTACTTCGTCCAGGTGTTTTAGATGCTCCTCTCATGTTTTGCTGTAAATCAGGATGTCATCAAAGAATAGTAGCAAAAACTTACGTAGCTAAACACTGAAGGTATGGTTCATGCACGACTGAATAGTGGCTGGAGCATTGGTAAGTCGAAAAAGCATGACCAAAACCTCATAGTGACCATAGTGACAATGAAAAGATGTTTTGGAGATGTCTTGGTCCCTTACTGGGATCTGATGGTACCCGAAGATCAATCTTGGAAAAGTATCTGGCACCCCTTAGTTCGTCCACGAGCTCATCAATTCTAGGGATGATCACCTGTTCTTAATGGTCTTTTTGTTGAGTGCTCGATAGTCGATGCACATTCGCAGTGTACCATCCTTCTTCTTGACCAAGACTATTGAAGAGGCGAAGGGGCTAGAACTGGGCCGAATGTATCCAAGCTCCAACAATTCTTTGATCGTTTTCTTGATCTCATCCTTGCATGTTTTGGGATGCTGATAAGGAGTGGTGATGACTGCCTGTGCCCCCTCCTATAGCTCAATAATGTGTTCAAAGCCTCAATTTGGCGGTCTACCTGATGGAAGGTCTCGAAATACCTTTTCGTGCTTCTGTAACAAGGCCTGAATGTCACTTGGGTGTTGTGTGCTGGTTTCTGGTGGTTTCCTAAAGGTGTTATTTCTGGTGGTTTCCTAAAGGTGACAAAACATTTTGTAGCCTATTCTATATCATCCTGTTTGAGTACTGCCTCTATTCTCTGTGACGAGACCGGTTTTGGGGGATAAGTGATCATGCCCCTCAAAACTACCTGTTTGCCGTCTGGCCCCTGGAATTCCATTTCCATTGCCCGGTAGTCTGTAGTGTATTTCCCTATTGAATAAAGCCACTGAACACCCAATACTACATGAGTATCTGATACATCTACTACATAGAATGAATCTGTCATCTGATAGTTACCTAATGTGACATTCAATTTTGGAATCCAGTAGTTGCACTCCATGCTGGAGTTCTCGGCTATTGCTACAGTGAATCCTTTGAACTTCTCGGTCTGAATACCTCTCTTGGCTACCCAAGCGGAGTCAATGAAATTGTGGGTTGCTCCCCCATCAATCAATACTCCTACTCTGTGACCCTGTACTACTCCTTTGACCCTGAGAGTATGGAATCTTGGTACTCCAGATAATGTAGCAATGGCTCCCTCTGGTGTATCACCCTGGATTGATTCTTCTTCAGTTGCCTATAGTTCTTCTGTGGCCTCTTGCCCATAGTCCTCCTCATCACTGTCCGAATATACTTCGATGTAGTGAGCCTTCCCTGCACACCCTTGTCCTGGCACCCATGGTTCCTGACAAGTGAAACATAGTTTATTCCTCTTCAAGTCTTTTCTAGTGTTCTCGTCTAACCATGTTTTCTTGGGAACATCCTGCTGGAAAGGTTTCTTGTCCTTGTCCCTAACAGGAAAGTTGGTTTTGAGTGGGAACCTGTTCTTTGGGACTGAATTCTGTAGATCTCTGTCTCTGCTAATGGCATCCTGTAGAGTGGGGGGTTTGTAGGCTTTCACCCATCCATGTAGTGGCTTTGTTAGGGCCTCAGTGAATAACATAGTCAACCTGTTCTCTGACACATCTGCTACCATGACTGCTATCCTTTGGAATTCTGAGATGAAGACTTTTGCACTACCTGTCTATTTGAGTTGAGCCAACTCACTGAAATGTATCTCTGGATCCTTCCTGTCAAACTGCTCAATGAGCTTCTGAGTGAACTCATCGTAGGAGTGTATGGTGTTGTGACCCAATGTCACCAGTCCGTGGTACCACCACTCGTGAGCCTCTCCGTCCAGGTGGAGTGTAGCCAATTTAATGGCATCTGTCTCTGTCATGGGATTGAGTTGGAAATAGTTATCCAACTTTTGAACCCATATCCTCACTGAACCTTCGCGATTCCCATCAAAGTTTGGGATGGTCAACCTGCCCAAGGTCTTCTGCAACTCATAGTTGTGATTGAATACCTTGTTGAAATTCCTGGGCCTGTTCTTACTCTTCATGTTGCAAAAATCCGAGAAAGACATGGCAGCATGAAACTCATCCCCTAAGTCCTTGTATTCCTGCAAATAAGCCCCAAAAGGTTCGCTAGGCTCTACCTGCATGATTGGACCACCTACTGCATCTGCCAAAAAGTGAGGCATAGCAGGCCTGTTGGAAGGTCTGCTATATATGTGTGGTGTATTCTGTATATTGGTGTACGCAACCTTTCCACTGCTGCTTGTAGATCCTCGATCTATCGGTGAGGGAGGTGTACTGTTGTTACCTATTTCTGGTTTCGCAGATAATATGTTGATTGCATTGAGTACGTCTTTTTGCCCTTTGGCTAAGTCTTGCAATGCAGATACTAAGTTGTGAAACTCCATTTTGTCCTCCTCTTCTCCCGTTCCCTTTCCCTTGTCAGAGTGTATACCTGTTTGTTCCATGTCTGAGCTGATATCCTCTAGTTGGATATCCTGAAAGTCCCCTGTGTATCTACTCCTTTTCCTATAGGTTACGAAAGGGTCTCCTTTTGTATTCATGTATTTCTCATTTCTTAAGCCCACACCTGGCCAATAAGATAGCTCTAATACCACTATATTATCCCAAATCCGATATTTTCTAATTCTATGTAAATATATTGAAACAGCCGGGCATGCAAACTGCCATGCAAAATTCCCTATTTTATAGCTAAAATTAGGGTTAGGGTTTATAGGATAGAATGAACACTTACCGCTGATAAGCTGGCTGGAATGCTCCTGAGAGAATATGCATGCATCAAGAGCTTTATCGGAGATGATCTGGTATCTTTTGCTTCCAGTGATACCCCAGCAGCACGAACTCCAAATCAGCTAAGGGTGACGTTTTCAGTGAAGGAGGTGTCTGATGAAGTTGAGAATTTGCAGGATTGATAGTCTTCCTGTGCTAGAGAGAATGCCTGGCACATGCGGAAATTCTAAGGTCTCTAGGTTGGCTAGCGAATTGTTTTGGAGGTTCAGCTGCTCACGCCCCCTTGATCCCGAAATGGATGATGACTGCTCAAGATGAGCAAGACCGGATTTGATAATCACCGGGTACTGGAGTATGATACCAATGATGACAATGGTGCCTGGGTTTCGAAGGTAAACTAAGATCTGAAGACGCAACGAATGATTTGAGCTTTCCAGCTGAAAACCCCTTACGGCTGCACACATGCCCCTGCAAACAATCTCTGATGGATACTGGATAACTGTGAATAAATTGAAGAGTGGATGGTGAACCTGGATGGCTTACCCTGGATGAGACTAGGGCAGATATCTCACTGCCGAAACCCTGTTAATTGAAGGCATCGTCTCCAACCCCAACTGCTGTGGCCGCATGTTGTGATGCTACTCAAGAGCTCCAAAATCAATAATCATCAAAAGTAAGTCTCCTTTCACTTTATCTTCCTTTTATAACTTTCAACTGCAAAAACCCTAACTTTTGACCTAATTAGGTCACTTTAATTTCTAATTTGCAGTAGACTTGCATGCATGCGCATGGAGACTTAAATGGGTGCATGCATCATTAAATAATGCTTAGATGACATGCATGACGGTGGCCTTTGGCCCTGATGGCCCTCTTTGACTTAATGGTGATAAGATATTGATGCCCTAGATTTTCTGTAGATGGCATCAGTCTTTAGTTGATAGCTTCGTATCCTCCAGAGCATAATGGAGTAGCAGAGAGGAAGAACAGGTCCATTGTTAGAGCAGCCCGAGCTATGCTACATGACCAGTCACTTCCTTTCTTTCTCTGGGTTGAGGCTTACAGCACCGCTGTATATCTTCAGAACAGGAGTCCCCATCGTGCAGTGGGGAATATGACACCTGAGGAGTGCTTTTCAGGCAAGAAGCTTGTAGTTAGCCATTTTCAGATATTTGGTACTCTGACATACTCTCATGTCCCTTCAGAGAAGAGGAGAAAGTTGGAGCCCAATGCAGAGAAGGGCATCTTTGTGGGCTATGAGGAGACTTCGAAGGCCTTCCATATTTACCTTCCCTCTTAGAGGAAAGTGGTGGTGAGAAGGGATGTGAAGTTTGAGGAGCGGCCCTTTAGGAAGTCGAGAGAGTCAGAACAGGGAGAGCAGCAGGTCCCTACACCTCAGGTTGTTTCATAGGTTCCATCAGCGCAGCAGTCAGGATCACAGGTTTCCGGGGTTACAGGACCGCACAATGTTGGCACGAGTTCACCAGGTTTAGTGGTTCGGCCAACAAGGTCTTCGGGGACTGGTGATGGGTCTACTATTACAGGTACATCTTACAGAGGATTGGGATCAGGATTACAGGGTACAGCTGGTGTTGGTACACCAGCTTCAGGTTCACGGGATACTGGGGTTTCCACCTTTGTTTGATCTTCAGATGATGATTGAGCAGTGTGGGAGCAACCTTGAAGGACGAAGGCACCTAAGTGCCTTTGAGATACTTTGAAGGAAGCTCAGGAGTTTGGGGCACCCAGAGAGGACGTGAGGGCCATCAAGATGCGTGACAGATTGGGCATCTTGTTGTTTGCTAGTACACGAGATTCTAAGCCTTCTACTTTTGAGGAGGCTTCCCAGCATTCGGTTTGGAGAGATGCCATGATGGATGAGTACCATTCCATTATGAAAAATGATGTATGGGAGATAATTTCGAGAGCTAAGGGGAATTCAGTGGTGACTTCTCGGTGGCTTTACAAGCTGAAGCATGCATCGGATGGGAGTGTGGAGAAGTACAAAGGCAGGTTTGTAGTGCGGGGGTTTTCACAGGTTGAGGGCATTGATTATGATGAGAATTTTGCACCAGTTGCTCGGTATACTTCTATCAGGGCATTGATCTCAATTGCAGCAGAAATGGGTTGGAAGATTCATCAGATGGATGTGAAGACCGCATTTCTCAATGGGATCATACAGGAGGAGATCTATGTTGAGCAGCCTCTGGGCATTGAGAGAGTCTCATGTTTGCAGGTTGAAGAAGGCCTTATATGGGTTGAAGCAAGCTCATAGAGCTTTGTACTCCAGGATTGATTCTTACTTGCTGAGTATGGGGTTTCAGAAGAGTGAAGCAGATTTGAATCCCTACTACATCATGGTTGGAGACGATTCGTTTATTCTTCTGCTATATGTTGATGACTTGTTTATCACAGGGAAAGAGAGACCCATTGCAGCTTGTAAGAAGGATTTGATAGCAGAGTACGGGATGACTGATATTGGACTGATACATTATTTTCTAGGATTGGAGGTTTGGCAAGAGCCTAGACATATTTTCCTGGGGCAGGGAAAATATGCTGTTGATATTTTGAGAAGATTCAGGATGGAGGATTGTAGGCCTATGTCGACACCTATGATCACCAACTGGAAGAAGCTTCATGCTTTTGAGGGAGAGTTGGTGGATCCTACCTTATACCGTTAGCTTATTGGGTTGTTGATGTATCTGGTCAACACTCGGCTAGATTTGTGTTTTGCAGTGAACACTCTTAGCCTGTTCATGGTTGAGCCTAGGAGTGTGCATTAGTCGCTGCAAAACATGTGTTACATTATATAGCAGTGACAGTGGATTTTGGTCTGGACTACTGGAGGTCAGAGGGGATCAGTTTGGTTGGTTATACCAGTGTTGCCAGAGCGTGGAAGCGAAGCGGGTGCGGGTGCGGGAAGCGGGTGCGTGGAAGCGTGTTTTTCAAAAAATGGTC
>LPNX010799415.1:560569-588407 GCA_001517045.1 Pseudotsuga menziesii | reverse complement strand
GGGGGGGGGGGGGGGGGGGGGGGGGGACGCTTCGGCAACCCTGGGTTATACAGACTCAGATTGGGCAGGCAGTGTGGCAGACCAGAAGAGCACTTCCGGATGTTGTTTCAGTTTGGGCTCGGCAGCAATGTCGTGGTTCAGTCAGAAGCAAGAATCTGTTGCATTGAGTTCTGTTGAGGCAGAGAATATGGCAGCTAGTCAGGCTAGCTGCGAGGCCTTGTGGCTTCGCACGTTGCTGGTGAATCTATTTGGTCAGGAGCTTAGGCATACGATGATTTACTATGACAATCAGAGTTGCATCCAACTCTCTGAGAATCCAGTTTTCCATGACAGGTCAAAGCACATTGAGGTCATATATCATTTCATCTGAGACTATGTTCAGAGAGGAGTAGTTACGCTTCAGTACATTTCCACTGATGAGTAGGTAGTAGACATACTAACGAAGTCTTTGGGGAGGGGTAAGTTTGTCTTCTTCAGGAACAAGTTGGGAGTGGTGCAGAACACCTTCCTTGGTAAGAGAGTGTTAGTTTTGTACCTAGGGAAGTGTTCCTCTAAGTGACTTTAGCCTTAGTCACTTAGAAGGGGGAAATAAAGTGACCCTTGCATTAAATGACTTAAGTGACATTTAATTTGACTTTAGAGTATAAAGTCAGTTTTTGGTAAATTTAAGTGGGTGAGTGAAATTAATATTTTAGAAATAAAATATGAGCAATTAATTTCAATCGTAGATGTAATCCAATCTCAGCTTTTGGATTAGATGTCTCTTTACCTACCTAGGGTTATGAGCAAAAAGCAAGGGAAAGGCCATTTGCATTCATTCTTGTGAGAAGAGGAAGAGAAGAGAGCTGAAGGAGTGGGCATGATTATCGAAGCAGCTTACTGAAGAGGCTTCTAGTGGGCACGAAGATCGAGCAGAGGTACAGATTTGACACACATTTCAAGGTAGCCGTACAGTATGGTTTGTTGGCATAGAAATCGAGGAAGTAGCTGGGCACATTTACCGAGGACAACATTTATTATTGTTTGTACCTTGCACAAATTTTGAGGTTGTAGAACACAGAAATCGAGTTCTGTACAGACTGTATCTTTTTGCACATTTTTCAAGGTTGAGATTTCAGGCACATTTCGAGGCAGCATTTTGATTTTTGTTGGCACAGAAATCGAGGTCATAGGACAACATTAAATGATGCCTGTACAATACGGATTCTGAGGTTGTTGGCACAGTTTTCGAGGGCAGATTATTGCTGATTTTTTTGGCACGTTTTCCAAGAAGCTTTTGCACAGAAATCGAGGCAGCAATAGCACGGAAACCGAGACAGACTGTTGGGTCATTTTTCTGGGTTGAGATAAGTTGGATTTTTTATTGTAAATGCATGTTTGATTTTTTATCTTGAAGAAATAATATACTCTCTCTCTCTCTCTCTGGCTGGTTTTCCCCTTACGGGTTTTTCCAGGGCCATTGGCCAAAAATTCCTGAGTATTGTGTATTGAATGGCGTGTTGATTATTTATTTTCTGTCAGTGAAAAAGTGAAGTTACAGCAGTGTTTTAAGTCTGAAAATTTTATGTTTATTTCCAATCATTTATTTTTTTGAGAATAAAATAAACTGTGACAAATTTTACTTATAAACCGGATACTGAAAACTTGAGAAAAATCTACAATTTATGTGGATGATATCATATTTGGAAGTAATCTACAAATACTAAGTGTAAACTTTACTTCTGAAATGAAGAAGGAATTTGAAATGTTAATGTTGGGTGAATTAACATTCTTCTTGGGATTACAAGTTTATCAATCAGGGAAAGGAATTTTCATTTCTCATTCAAGTATATCAAAGACATGCTTAAGAAGTTAAAGATGGAAGACTTCAAGCATGTTAGTACTCCTATGATCACTGGTTGTAAGTTAAGCAAGAATGATGAGTCCTTGGAAGTGGATCATACCATGTATAGATCTATGATAGGTAGCTTGCTATATGTGACATCTACAGGACCAGATGTGATGCAAGTTGTAGGATTGGTTGCTTGATTTCAATCAACTCCCAAAGAAACACATATGGCTGCAGTAAAAAGAACTCTTAGATATCTAAAAGGCACTATGGATTATGGTTTATGGTACCCAAAATGTCGAGACTTCACTTTAAAAGCATTCACTGATGCAAATTGGGCAGGAAGTGTTGATGACCGAAATAGTACCAGTGGAGCAACATTCTTTTTGGGAAATTGTTTCGTTTCATGGTTAAGCAAGAAATAATCCTCCATAGCACTATCTACAACAGAGGCTGAATATATTGTTGTTGCATCATGTTGTACTCAAGTCATTTGGATGAAGCAGACATTGGAAGACTTACTTGTGAAATATGAGCATCCAATAGTGATAGATTGCGACAATACAAATGCCATAAACATATAAAAAAATCTTGCCATGCACTCCAAGGCAAAGCACATACCAATAAAATATCACTTTCTAAGAGATCAATTGTCTCAAAAAGTGGTCAAATTGGAATATATTGATACTAAAGAACAGATTGCTGATATATTCACTAAGCCACTTTCCAAAGAAGCCTTTGAGCATTTTAGACATAAGTTGGGAGTAATCTTCTTAGAATGAATAAAAAAGGAGAAAAAAACATGTCAGGGGGAGATATGTTGACAGGGGGTGCTGACAAAAGGAAGCACTGTTATAGGGGGAGTCTATGAATTTATCATTCGAAAAACCTGCTGCAAGGAAGCAGGTTGGCTCAGAAAATTTATATCTGATTTATTCAAGGGAAAGCTTGACTCAACGATCATACACTGCGATAATCTGAGTTGCATAAAGCTTTCGGAGAACCCAATGTTTCATGATAGATCGAAACACATTGAAATGAGGTATCATTTCATCAAAGACCTAGTGTAGAGAGGTGCTCTGGAATTGCAGTACATTTGTACGGATTAACAGATCGCATATATCTTGACCAAGCTTTTGACAGCATCAAAGTTTGTATGCTTTCGTGACAAGCTTGGATTGGTAGAGAATGCCTCTTGCTGAGAGGGAGGGTTGATTTTTCTGAGCAGCATCTAGAGCCATTCTCTTAGGAGAATGGAGACACCTGGTCCAAATCCAGGATGTGGACCCTGTCCAGCACTGGCGGGACTCAACCTACAGTTGAGGGACCATTCTGTGGAATGATGACAATTGGTTCGAGACCAAAATGTGGACCCAATCCAACACCGGGGGGACTCAACCTAGAGTTGAGTGACCATTCTGTTGAATGGTGACATCTGGTCTAGAACTAGGATGTGGACCCAGTCCAACATTGGGGGGACTCAACCTAGAGTTGAGTGATCATTCTGTTGAATGATGATATCTGGTCTGAGACCACGATATGGACCCAATCCAGCACTAGGGGGACTCAACCTTGAGTTGAGTGACCATTATGTTGAATGGTGACATCTGGTCCAGGACCAGGATGTGGAACCAGTCTAGCACTGGTAGACTCAACCTAGATTTGAGTAGCCATTCTTTTGAGTGGAGGCACCTAGTCAGTTACTAGGTATTCACCTAGTTCGGGACTAGGGACTCAGCCCAGGGATGAGGGCCATTCTCCAGGAGAATGCAGGCACTTGGTCTTTTCCCAAGTACTTGACCTAGTGTCAAATTATGTAGCCCATGGCTTAGGCACCTGGTCTGTTACCAGGAAGGCACTATAAGCTCTAGACCGGGTCTAGGCATGTGTGACACTCTGACCCTTGATCAGTGGGCTTTGCGATCTTCTCCAAGGCTTAGCTACCCTTGGTTAAGACACCTTAGTACCTGATCTTGGTGTCAGAGAGTGTGAGATAAAAACATTAGTAATTCTCTCTGTTTATGATGATGTACTTTGAGTGGTGATGAAAGATCGCCTTGACCACTTGTATTGACCACATGAGCACTTGATGAAGGCTAAAGCAAAAGTCAAACATATATAAGGACTTTTGGACCACATGTAAAAGTCGAAAATACATAAGGACTTTTTGGACCACAAGAAGGCTAAAGGCAAAAGTCAAAATTAGAAAAGAATAAAATAATGATATTTTGTTCTTTCTAATTTTGGCCCACTTAAGGTGACTCAAACGATATAAAAGAAGATCAATCCAATTCATTATTACACACTCTTGCTCTCACAGGTACAACTACTCCATCAGAAGATCTCAGAGTTTATTGAAGAGAAGGAAGATTGATGCGATGCCCTAACATGGATGAGTCTAGCTAGTGCATTCACTCTTGTTTTGTAGAAACCCTAAACTAGGGTTTTACCTTTTTGCAACATCATATACTAGTTAGGGTTTTACCCTACTCTTCTTCTTCATGGGCAGTTGCAAATCTTCACCTGGCAGTCTCTTTTGTCATTCGAGTAGTCTTTAGAACTCCGGGCAACCTTCTTTAGGGCTCGACCCTTTCTTCTAGCAGCTCAGGCAGTCTGTAGACTATCCTAGAGGGTGTTGGGTCTGCACCAGACCCTCGGGCAGTCCTCGGACTAGCCCAACAACATTCGGACAACCCACAGAATAACCTAGCAGAGCCAAGGCAAAACAAGGCAGGCTTCGGGCAGTACGGGGCAAACTTTGGGCAGATCAAGGCAGTAGCAAGACCAAACGGGCAGCAGACAGAACTATCCGGGAAGGTTCGGGCAGGGCAGCAGCAAGACCAAATGGGCTGCAGACAGAACTATCCGGGCAGGTTCGGGCAGGGCAGCAGCAAGACCAAACGAGCAGCAGACAGAACTATCCGGGTAGGTTCGGGCAGGGCAGCAACTGCTCGAGCAGAGTAAAACAGATCCGAGCAGGCAGAGAAGAAATTTAGGCAGTCTGATCTCTCTGGGCAGGAGAGAGAAAATTAGGGCAGAAAGCCCTAATTTTTTAAAAGCCTAATTTGGCATTTTTTCGTGAAAAGATTATCTTTTGTAAATTGTGGATAAGTTGAACAAACTCATAGAGGGTTTGGAATTCATTGAAGAATTCGGTCATCTCATTTAGAAGATGAATTACTAATGCTTTTGGGGTTTTTGTCCTTTAAAGGTTTCCCTAGTGAAAAACACTTGTGTTCAGTGTGTTGATGGTTTAATGTTGTTTACTGCACTTGAAAAATTGTTTATGTTAATCTGTGAATTTCAAAAGCATTCATGCTAATGCTAAAATTCAACAGTGGAAAGGCAATTGCAGAAGGTCATGACTGATAAATTTAATAGAGAGTTAATTAAAGAGAAAAGTAATATGAATGAAGGAACGTGTTTGATGGAAAGACACAAGAGTGAAAAGGCGTGTTTAATGAACAACCATGACTCCAAATTGAAAGGTTGCATCTGTGAAATTCTAGAATGAAGAGTTACATTGATGAATACTGGGAAAGGTATTTATAAGCAAAGATTTCAAGTTTAGAAGGTGTCTCTATAGTCTAGATTGCAGCAACAGCTAGCAGAGGTAGAGAACGGTGGCATGAAGATTTAATTGTGACAGAATTGAAGATTAAGAGATTTGGAAGTGTTGATAAAAACATATTAGAGTGGCAGGGTGGTGCTTGGGCAGGCAACGAGCATTTAGGGGTTTGTAGCCTCCTTCCAGTAGACGCTGGAGAACAGGGTGTTGTAGCATCTGTGTCTGTAGAAGTAGGCAAAAATCTGGGGTGTTGATGCATCCTTTCTGTAGCAGCAGATAAACAATTTTGTAGAATTCATCTTATTAATGAGTTTTGAGTTTGTGGTTTGTTCATTGAGGTTTCCACGATAAAATTTTGTGTCTTAGCTTGTTTGATTCTTTGTGTGTTTTGTGCTAATTGTTTTTCATAAAAGAAAAAGAAGGCAATACCGATTCACCCCCCTCTCAGTATTGTTAGATAATCCAACAGGATCAAGAGGGCATGAGTTGTGCCTTACAACCCTCAATAGAATGGGTTTGCAGAGAGGAAAAACAAGTTTATTATAGAGACAATAACGAGCATTATGCATAACCTATATTTTCCCATGTTTCATTGAGGAAAGGCATGCACTTGTGTTGTTTACATTTTGAATAGGTGTCCTCACAAGGTGGTGAAGGACAACACTCGAGAGGAAGCTTTCACAATAGAGAAATTGGATTTTTCTCATTTTCAAGCATTTGGGAGTCTTGTCTACATTCAAGTTCCAAAAGAGAAAAGGACGAAGTATGAACCCTCAATTTTGAAGGGTATTATTGTCGGGTACTACGAGTCTTCCAAGGCTTACAAGGTCTATCCTTTGTCACAACATAGGAATGTAGTGAGTCAATACGTAAATTTTGACGAGGAGGCTTTGTCATCTAAGTCTCAAGAGCTTCTTGGGATGTTGAGGAGAGAGAAAAGCGTGTTGCCCCAAATGTTGATCTACAAATTTTTAGGGAGTCAGATTAACAAAGTTCCATTGCAAGGCAGAGTTTGTTTAACCATCTAGTACAACTAGGAAGCCTGGGTGACTTACCAAAACATCGTAGAAGGCACAAGAGCAGGTTGGGCCTTGAAAGACTTTTTTTCAGTTGATTCATCTTCCTATGAAGTTTCGCTATTATGTTGAATTGATGTCTTCCATCATTGATGCTAAGCCTTTTAGTTTGAGGCAAATTCTAAGGTGTGGCAAGATGCCAAATTAGAATGATATTTGGGAGATTGTGTACAAGGTGAAACATGCAAATGGAAATGGTATAGAGAAGTACAAGGGCATACTTGTTACACAAGGGTTCTTCGAAAGAGAGGGACTTGACAACAATGAGAAATTTGCTTTAGACATGAGATACTCTTATATAAAGTTAATTGTCTCTTGCATCTGATTTTTGTTGGTATTTATATTAAATGGATGTGAAGACAACATTTTTTAATACCAAGATAGAGGAGGAAGTGTATATCAATCAGCATGGGGATTTGAGGTACGTGTGAGATACCCATGTATGCAGGTTGTAGTATAGGGCGAAACAAGCACAACATGCTTCGCACATACAAATTAATGAGAACTTGTTGAATTTAGGCTTTACCAAAATTGGGCTTTATTATTTGTTTAATAAATTTATTTGTTAGTTTTAGTCCTATATGTGGATGACCTAAACCTTACAAGTAGTAGTAAGAATCTCATAGTATGGTGCAAGGGGGAGTTGACATTTGAGTTTGATATGAAGGGAATCAATATTATGCACTATTTTTTGGGTATTGAGGTGTGGCATGGTACAAGTGATGCCTTCCTTGGTCAAGGGAATTGCATAGTAGAGATTTTGAAGATATTTCAAATGATGGATTGCAAGCTCCTAGTTACTCTTAAAGTTCACTAAGGATTTATATTCATATAGTGGATCCTTCAATATACCGGAAGTTGATAGTTTCCCTCGTGTATTTGATGAATACTTGACTTGATATTTGCTTTCTAGTAAATACATTGAGCCAATTCATCGTTGAATTGAGGTAGATTCATTGGAATGTTGCAAAGCATGTGCTCCACTACTTGAAGGGCACATTTTACTATGGGTTGAGGTATGTTGGGGATGGAGAGTTGATGTTGTGTGGCTTTGTGGATTCAAATTGTCTAGGTGATGCTAGTGTTAGGAAGAGCACTCTAGGATTTTGTTTTAACTTGGGGTCAAGTATTATATACTAGTTAGTGGGAAGTTGTAATATCCTTGATACTGATATTCTACTATTTCACTACTCTATGGCTTACTTGTACTCTCAAAATGTGCAAGAATACTAAATAAAAATTTGCATGTAAGGTGTCGGGCTAATGGCCCTAAATTATAACTGAACTAGGGCAAAGATTTATAAGAAGAAGGTAAACACTTACTACTGATAATCAAGCTGAAGATGCTCCAGAGATAAGACGCATGCAGATAAAGTTGAGATGGTGAAGTAATTTTGCTTCCTTCTCGGTGTTACCGCCCGGCAACATGAAACCCTCTCCTCAACTAAAGGTGACGTTTTTGGCGAAGGAGGTGCCTGACGGGGCTGAGAATTTACCGGGATGTAGATCTTCTCGTGTCGGAGAGAATGATTGGAGCATGCAGAGATTTTGACCTCTCCAAGTGCCCTAGCGAATTGGTTTACCAGTCTGGTGCTCACGTCCTCAGCCTCCCATATCTGCTGATAACTGTTCTAGATGAGCAAACTGATGGCTGATAGTCACTCAAGGCAGTAGAGTGACCCTGCTAATGAAGATGAAGCTGACATACAAAAGATAGATTGGGATTCAGAGACCCAGTGAATACCTTGGGGTTTTCCAGCTAAATCCCCAGCTGCACACTTGAAACTGCAAATAATCTTTCGGTGGATACTGAATCGCTGGATATGGATGAATACGTTGAATGTTATTGATAAACTTGGATGGTCTATCCTGAAAGAGACTAGGGCAGATAGTTGCACTGTCAAAGACGTCGTTTTCAACCCCAACTGCCCCAATTGTCGCGGCTGCACGTTGTGTTGCTGCTCAAAACCTCCAAATCAACAACAATAGTAGTAATAGATACCTTCTTTAGTCCAATAAACCTACTTAAATAGATGATCATATGCTTTTAAAGTTTGCATGTCACTTTTAGGGTTTTCGCCTCACTTTTGCATGCATGCAATTCTAATTTCATGTTGACTTGAACACTGAAGAAATAAGTCCTGCATGCTCCGCATGCTTTAGGATATGAACTCTGATGGCCTTCTTACTACACTGATGACTTAATAATATTGAATTGATGTACCTTTCTGCTCCTAGTGCTATCAGTCCTCAGTTATTCCCTTTTCTTTAAGACTCGCTCGAACCTATGGGAATAAGATAGGTTAACCGGTGTCTCAAGGTGGTTTGGTTTAGGTGTTTCCCCGCTCAAAATTGCTTGTCCTCAAGCAATCTCCGACCAATATACTGAATCATTTGTCCCTGTCTCTTCTTGTCCATTTTTATCCATCAGTTTATTTTGCTGCTGGGTGGCCCTTCTTTTCCTTCGAATTTGTGTTTCCTTTCACCCATGCTCTGTATTCCCTCCTTTTATCTTCTGGGGTACCTGTGAGGATCAAACATGTTATTTTTGGCTCCTTGTCCAAATTCCCTAGGGCTCATCCTACCTTTTGTTGGAAGTCTACCCGGAAAGCCCTTCGCATACCATTGTTCCTTCCTTGAAGTCTTATGTGTTGGAGTTGGCCATTTCCTTGTGCAAGCTTTGTCCTCATGCCTGAATATGGTGGTCATCCCTTTTGTTGTAGCTGACCTTGAAGCTTCATTGGGCATTCCCCTTAGGACTACTCTCTTCCCATCTGGTGCCAGGAACACCATCTCTAATGTTTGGTAATTGGTTGAGTATTTCCCAATTGAGTACAGCCATTGTACTCCCAAAACAATGCTCATGTTTGGCACATCTACCATATAAAAGTCGTCCACCAATGTATAATTCCCAAGCTGAACCTGTAACTGAGGTATCCTCTGTGTGCATTTCATCCAGCGATTGCCAGCCATGACAATGGTAAAGCCCTCAAAGTCCTCAGTGGGAAATCTTTTCCTCTCTACCCAAGAGGCATCTATAAAGTTGTGGGTGGCCCCACCATCAATCAAAGCAATGACATGGTGTCCCTGGATACTTCCCCAGATCCTAATAGTATGGAAGGTGGGGACTCCTGTGAGGGTGTAGCAATAGTGGCTCTCTGTGGCTATTGTTCCAATTCTGTACTGTGTAGTTCTCTTTTCGATTTTTGCTCCGACTCATCTTCCTCACTGCTATCTGGAAGTACCTCAATGAGGTGTACCTTCCCTTTACCCATACATCCGTGGTCGGGTACCCAAGGTTCTTTGCAATTAAAACATAAGTTCTTCTTTCTCAAATCTCGTCGTGTGTCCTCATTCAACCATTCCCTCTGTGGGATTATCCTTTCTTTGTTTTCTAGAAGATTGGTAGGTTTTTGTGGCGGCTTGTTCTTGGCACAAAATCTTGTAGGTCTAGAGTCCTACTGATAGTATCTTGCAAAGTAATTGGCCTGTAAGCCTTCACCCATCAGTGGAGTGGCTCGGATAGTGCCTCCATAAATATCATAACCAATCGACTCTCTAATATGTCACATACCATAACTGCAACTCTCTAAAATTCAGATATGAATGTCTCTGCATCGCCTGTCTGCTTGAGCTGAGCAAGGTCCCTAAAATGATTCTCCGAGTCCTTATCAAAGTGCTCCATAATCGTTTGTGTGAAGTCACTGTAGGAAGTGATAGTGTTGTGACCCAATGTCACCAGTCCGTGGTACCACCATTCATGTGCATCCCTGTCTAAATGTAAAGTAACCAACTTGATTGCATCTGTCTCTGTCATGGGGTTAAGTAGGAAATAGGTTTCTAAATTTTGTACCCAAATTTTGGCTGAACAACTGGATGTCCCATGAAAGTTGGGGATAGTCAGTCTCCCAAAGTGCGTTGCAACTCAAAATTCTAAGTGAATGCTCTATTGAACCCTCTTGGCATGTTCTTGCTTTTCATGTTGCAAAAATCTGAGAAAGTCATGGCTGAATGGAATTCATCTCCCAAATCCCTGTACTCTTGTAAGTACACTCCAAATGGTTCACTAGGTTATGCTGGCATGACTGGTCCTGCTATTGCATTTGTCAGGTAGTGAGGCATAGTAGGTCTACTGGAAGGTTTGTTATATATATGGGGTGTGTTTTGCATATTAGTGTATGCATGCCTCCCACTACTACTAGTAGATCCTCTATCTACTGGTGAAAGAGGTATATTGCTATGGCCTGGTTCTGGTTTCAGAGCCAATCTGTTTATTGCATGTAGTACTTCCTTCTGCCCTTTGGCTAGGTCATTCAATGCACTTACCAAGCTATGAAATTCCAACCTATCTTCCTCTTCTCCTGTTCCTTTCCCTCTATCAGAGTGTATACCTGTCGGGCCCATGTTTGAGTTGATATCTTCTAACCGGATATCCTCAAATTCCGGCTCCTCAGTGTACCCACTCTTATTTCTTCTATAGGTCACAAAAGTGTCTTCTTCTGTATTCATTTACTTCTCATGTTCAAGCCCACAGCTGGCGAGGAACATGCTTTGATACCATTGTAATATCCCAAATATTGATATTCTACTGTTTCACTATTCTAGGGATTACTTGTACTCTGAAAATGTGCAAGAATATTGAATAAAAATTTGTATGTAAGGTGTTGGGCTAATGGCCCTAAATTATAGCAGAACTAGGGCAAAGATTTATAGGAAGAAGGTAAACACTTACCACTGATAATCAAGCTGAAGATGCTCCAGAGATAAGACACATGGAGATAAAGCTGAGATGGTGAAGTAATATTGCTTCCTTCCCGATGTTACTGCTCGGCAGCACGAAACCCTCTCCTCGGCTAAAGGTGACGTTTTTGGCGAAGGAGGTGCTTGATGGGGTTGAAAATTTCCCGAGATGTAGATCTTCCTGTGCCGGAGAGAATGACCGGAGCATGCAAAAATTCTGACCTCTCCAAGTGCCCTAGCGAATTGGTTTACCAGTCTGGTGCTCACGCCCTCGACCTCCCGAATCTGTTGATAACTGCTTCGGATGAGCAAACTGATGGCTAATAGTCACTCAAGGCAGTAGAGTGACCCTGTCGATGAAGATGAAACTGACATGTGTAAGATAGATTGGGATTCAGAGACCTAGTGAATACCTTAGGGTTTTCCAGCTAAATCCCCAGCTGCACACATGAACCTGCAAATAATCTTTCGGTGGATACTAAATCACCGGATATCGATGAATATGTTGAATGTTATTGATAAACCTGGATGGTCTATCCTAAAAGAGACTAGGGAAGATAGTTGCACTGTCAAACGAAGACGTCGTCTTCAACTCCAACTGTCGTGGTTGCATGCTGTGCTGCTAATCAAAAAGCTCCAAATCAACAATAATAATAACATGTACCTTCTTTAGTCCAATAACCCTTCTTAAATAGATGATCATATGCTTTTAGGGTTGGCATGCCACTTTTAGGGTTTTTGCCTCACTTTTGCATGCATGCAATTCTAATTTCTTGTTGACTTTAACACTGAGGAAATAAGGCTTGCATGCTTCGCATGCTTTAGGATATGAACTATGATGGCCTTCTTACTACACTGATGACTTAGTAATACTGAATTGATGTACATTTCTGCTACTAGTGCTATCAGTCCTCAGTTATTCCCTTTTCTTTAAGACCCGCTCGAACCTGTGGGAATAAGATAGGTTAACGGGTGTCTCGAGGTGGTTTAGTTGGAAGAGGACATTACAGGAGGAGACAACGGTGGCATCAATTTCAGTAGAGGCAGAGTACATTGTAGTTTATTTTTCTATTTGCGAAGCTATGTAGCTTCACAAGTTGATAGCAGAAGTGATTGATCATATGTTGGAGTTGACAATTGTGTACTATTTCAATCAGATTTGCATCAAGCTCTTTGAGAAGCTAGTGTTTCATGATCACTCCAAGCATATAGACATTTGGTACCATTTCCTTAGAGACAAAGTTCAAAAGAGAGCAATGGTTTTGAGTATGTTCCCTCAAATTTGCCAGTGGTAGATATTTTGAAAAAGCCCCTAGGAAGAGGAAGTTCAAGATGTTGAGGGAGAGACTTGGCTTGCCGGATAACAATTTCATCGCAAAGATGGAGTATTAGAGTTTTACCAAATTGTTCAATCAATGTACTCTAGGCATAGCAAATCGTTTATAGTAGATCCATAGAACACGTTGCTTGCCTTTGGATTTATGCACTATTGTGACACATTTAAGGTGCACTAGTTTAGCCCCTAGGAGGCGTTGTTGTTTTATAGATTGTGAGCCATCTTTAGGCATTGAGTTATCTTTAGTTCTATTTCTATTTGTGCATGCATTTTTTATTGTGGATGACCTATTATAGTAGGAGGGCATAGATCCCAAGGACGCACATGCATGAATGGTTCCATCCTGTAATGTTCTTGTTAGTTAAGATGCACTATTCCTAGCACTTCTCTATCCATCCAGGTGGGTGCACTGCTCTAGGGTATTAGGGTCAAGGTTTGACCCTAACCCTAGGGTCTTGGATAAATAAAACAATTTTCCACTTGGATGTGTCCCCTGGGGTGGGAAATGCACCCTTGCAATCCGCCATGTTTTCAGGACAAGGAAACTCCTAGGGAAACATTTCCCCACATCCCCCTTTTGGGGAAAACACATGGGAAAATGTCTGCGCGTTCCTCCCCCCACTGATTTTCATCTTTTCAAATGAAAAAAAAATTGCATGAGAATGTCTCAGACTTAGATAGTAACACTCCCATCCATGGTCTTGATGCCTTCATGCAGCAGATGGATCGTAGTTTTAAAATGACATTGGAGTGAGTAATATTAAATGGCAATGTTAAATTCTTTGAGTAAAAGTGACATTCTCCTTATCTTTCATTTTCTGTCATTTTACTTGAATTTTTAACATTACCACTAGTTGATTCAGGATGTTTGAGAATGGTTCCAACCTCATCGGACTTCATATGCAAAATGTAGAATTTGAGATCCCATTCAGAATTCAACAGACTTCATAGTTTTCAGGATTTCAGAATTGTGACATTTCCACTGGATTCTATCATGTATGAGGGTAAGGGATTGGAATTTAATCAAGCACATCAACCTTTGTATGTACCTTGATGTTGGTGGTACTAATGCCTGATTGTTGAAGTTGATTGAACTCCTCCGTCATGACCTTAATAAAAATGTACCCTTCAGTCAAGCAAAATCACTTATTAAGCATGGGAAGCTTTTTCTACCTTATTTTAATGCTTGGATTATGAAGTTTCATCAAAATTTTAGGGTGTTAACTATTTTCCTTGGAGGATCAACTTCGAGATTCAAGGTAGAGGTAAGGGCTAGAGGATCTCTAATGGTTGGGAATCTTTCAAATAAAGTTTTCCTTTGAAAATTTGAATATTTTATGTATTTTTTTAAAATCCGAGTCATTGAATCCAAACCAGTCTAAGTTATTGCCAAGTCTGAGTTCGAGCCAAGTTGACCCTTGATCAGTTTTGAGTCTGAGTCCGAGTCCGAGTTTTAAAACATTGAGATGGATTCAGAGGACCAGTCAATGGAGCACACTCCTTGATGCTTATTTGAACATGATGTTGATTTATTTCAGCGACTTTTCATTCTTTCAGTTTTGAGTCTAGATAGTAGATAGCAGATACTAATGACAGTCCTTGACTCTTTACTACTTTTTGAGAAATTTTAATTTACGATTAGACATTAGTCTATTTCACTGTTCTAACTTCTCTCTGCTCACTGTTCAATATCTATTTCAGACTTCAGCATCTATTGCATTATCTTTTGACTTTTACAAATTTAAAATTTGAATTTAGATATATATTGCATAATGATATGATGAATTTAGTTTTTAGTTTTTACATGGTAATAGTTCAGTATCATTTATCATTTACAAGTTTGAAATTTGAATTTAGATGTACTTTGCATTATGCTGGATTTAGTATTTAGTATTTAGTATTTACATGGTAATAGGTATTGTTGGGATTTATCATTTTTATATTTTAAATTATTTTTTATGATTCCGACATCCCCTTGTCCCCCTGGAATTTTTGGTGGCTTCCACATGTCCCCCTTGTGTGTTTCCCTGCTCCTCTGTCCCCGGAACTGCATGGAACATTGATAAATATAAATAATCTTGTGATGGGCACTATGGAGTCTGGACATTTAATGGGCTGAAAGAATTCGTTAGAAAGATCAATGCTTAGAAACATTGGTAAATATAGACATTGGTTGAAAGAATGGTGAATACATGTTTCTTACATTTTACCTTCTTGCTAAGTTATGTACTTTCTCTGCAGCTTGATCGTGTTTTGCAGCTTGAAATTCGGGATGTGAATGAACAATTGTTTGAGACTGTGGTGGATTTAAGTGACAATGATATTGACTCTGCTTCCTGTGGAGGGAGTGATGGAATAGTGGTCAAATGTTCCTTTAATCCAATGGCATTTGGTAGAAGATTGCACTCTGGATACAAACAGGCCCATAAGGTATGTTTTCTCTTAGAAATGGGGTGTTTGGGCAATATATTTTTATAATTTTCAATTATATGATACTAATTCATTTGGTAGACATTAATATTTCCTGCTATTCCTCTTTCAACTTTATTGTTCTTTTTCTAACAAAGCATGTCAACTGGAATGCAGTTATTCAAATACAAAACAAAGCTGTAAATTTTGATGCATTAATTGTAGTGTTAAGTTAAACATCTTCATTCAGTCCTTCTACTCGTAAACTAGTTTTCCATAAATGATAAATTGAGTGTTGTATTTGTCTTGACTATGATAACATATGAAACACTTACGTAAAAAACCACAGTAAGGTTTTGTTTTCAAGACAAGTTGCTGTTGACAAATTTATCTCAGATAGATAAGTCCTGAAAGATCCAAAAGAAAATGTCTGTGCTCATATGGTGAAATATAGAAAGAATACAATTTCTTTGTTCTAGAACTTGATAACTGTAATTCATTTTCTGTGCTGCTAAGTGGAACAGGTATGCATTCCTTGATCAGGTATGCATTCCAAAGAATGTGAGCTAGGCATGTCATGAGAATCACAATTAATTGTTTATGAATCTACACTTAATGCTGAGAAGTCTGCCTACAAACCTAACATGTTTTTTTGATAGTCGAGGGAAATTCAAATATATAAGAACAGGATGTAGGAATCAAGCTTCAGCATAGAGGATACATCTATCACTAATAAATTCTAATTGAATGCATGCCAACAGATTGTTACATTTTCTTTCTCACGGAGTTTGGATACTCAAATTATTTATTGAATTGGCTCTCTTGAATTATGATGGTTAACGATAATGCTTTAAAATATAGATACAAGATTTGGATAAGGTGACTACCAAGCAAAGAGCCACATAAACTACTGGGTGTAAGTATGGATATAATCTCTGATTACTCCTAATGATAACTTTTATGACAATTAGTAAAGCTGCAATCAGTGTCAAAGAGTAACTTGAGTGTCAAGTTACCACTCGCAGCAAAGGTAATCAATGTTATGAACTTATGAGTGAAATGGGAAGGAGGGGGGTCTCTTTTATAGCTTTAGCATGCATTTTAGGGTTAGTTAAAAATCAAATTTTAGGGTTATATAAAAATCAAATTTTAAATGTTTTTTTGACCCTGTAGAGGTGTTTCCCAGTTGGTCGGCTGGTTAGTTACAGGCCTGGCCGGCTAACACCGGTTCAGTAACGAACCGACAGGTTCAGACCTAGGGCCGGTCGGTTCATTACCGAACTGGTCTCTGGTTTGGTTGTTGGCCCAGTTCGATCCACCCAGGGTGTTGGCCGCTTAGACCAACCGGTTCCGGTTCCGGTTCCAGTCTGGGTGGTTTTTAAAACACAAATGAAAACTAACACGCATTCATTGATTAGATTTATTGCTGCTTCCTTGTGAAATTGTATCCATGACTGGCATGCAATTCAAATGGTCTGATGATCTCTATGTAATACTGTATGTAATTCTTGTTGCTTGCATATTTGATACTTATTTTCAGAGACATAATACAATCCTTTTCTTCCCTAATGGTTCAAGGCCAATAACATCTTTGGTGGAACCCATTAGAAAAGGGAAGCAATGCAAATCTCGTCAAGGTTCAAAAGAACAATCTTATTGTCACATCGCTACAAGCATCAATAAAAAATGGTTCCGAAAAACAATTACAAAAATCGTTAGAAGCACCAAAAGTTGAAGTTCTAGTAAACACTTCACAGGCGATTCGAGTTCCATATCGCCATCCAAATCACAAGAGTCATTATGATAGACGACAAGATCAAAAGGAAAATTACCAGTATTATTCCTACAAAGAGAAAAGACAAAATCGACAACCCCTGACAATCAATTCACAAACAATTCTGTTAAAGGTAGATCTCAGATGGACGACTTCACAAATGACGCAACATTTCCACACAATGTTTAAAAGAACGTATCATCTTATTTCGTCGAGTGTTGTAACTAACAACACACAATGTCATGAGAAAGCGTTACGAGCAAGAACAAGGGATAAAGTCTTCCATAATTGTGCTTTGAGGACAAAGCAATTCTAGGGGAGAGGCAATGTATTGAACAAAAATATATAATAAATAAACACTAAATAACTACTAATAATTAAATAACTAAACTCTTAGCGAAGAGTGTAACAAATATAAAATAATATATTAGTTATAGTTATAAATTACTAAGTGAAAGGTTGTAACCCTTCACTACACATGCTCAAGCCTATAAAGGCGAGCCTCAATGTAATTATCATCATATCATTTTATTCAATATCTTATTTACCATCAAAATGTGGAACTCGAAATATTTGTGGGCATTTAAGGGTAATTACTGCGGTTAAAGAAGCTTTTATGCTTCATGAGGACAGACAACAAGGGTGAGTACACTTCCGATGAGTTCATGGAGTATTGTTCGGCAGAGGGGATTAAGAAGGAGCACACTGTGCCCCATACCCCACAACAGAATGGAGTTGCAAAGCGAAAGAACATGACTATAGTAGGAGCAGCCAAGGCCATGCTATTTGATCAAGGATTACCACTATTCCTTTGGGTCGAGGCATATAGGACTGTAGTTTACATTCAGAACAGGTGTCCCCACACAGCTTTGGGGAGGAAGACACTCGAGGAGGTCTTCACAGGCACTAAACCAGATGTGAGTCACATTCGCATATTTGGGAGTGTCTGCGACTATCATGTTCATGCTAACACTAGGAAGAAGTTGGACCCTTCTGGAGAGAAGGGGTTACCTGTTGGTTATAGCGAGACTTTGAAGGCATATGAAGTTTACATTCCAACTCGCAAGAGTATCATTGCGAGCAGGGATGTCCAGTTAGATAAGGACAAGGCCTTGCGAAGATCTATGGACTTACCAACAAAGCAACAACCAGTACAAGACACAGGGGTCAAGTTGGAAGAGCCAGATGTATAGGTACAGGTACAGACACAGGGCACATGCTCTGGTAGTCAGAGTGAGTCAGGTGGATAGGATCCTCCTATCTTTGATGGGGAGGATGAGTTGCAGCAGGAGATGGACATCCAGCAGCCGCAGCAGGTAGACACTAGGCCAAGGCCTAAGTGTTTCAGGTCCATAGTACAGTATTCCAGACAGGTTGATCTTCCTAGGGCATAAATCGATTTTTTGATATTGTAAAAGCTTTGAATTTTCTTAATAAAAATATCCTCTCATACTACTACACCGGTTTTTTCATCTTGGGTTTTGTCCAGGGTTTCTACCCAAAAAGATTGTGTTGTTTCTATTAATCTGATTGATGTTGTAAATGGTTCTTAGTTTTATATTTCGTTTCATACTGTAAAGAAGTTCATGTGTGGTTATTTCAGTTAAATTTAAATATATTGTTTTAGCCCTAGTTGTGCTTTAAAGGAAAATTTACATGAAGTGATGGTTTTGGCTGACCACAAACCAAAAATGGATAGCAAAAGTTGATGTCTTTTGCTATGTGGGTGGTTTAAGTTGACCACAATCTCTCGATCTCAGCAGTTATAAAATCATGAACCACCATGGTTTTGAGGTTGGGTGTCCCACCATGCCTTCAAGGAGAGTACAGACCCTACTGCTACATTGCATAATTTGTTACAAGCATACAATCCCCCATTTCATCATCTAGGCCAAGTTCAAGGCATATCCTCTACATCTTGAATCCATCTTCAAACTTGTGTCTTTCCTTTAGAGTTTGGATTCTTGGTGACTCTAAATCAAGGGAGGGCTTGATATCCCTTCCTTGCTCTTTGCTCCTCCTAGATCCTTGCCTCTACAAGCTCCCATGCATAGGTTCATTGTTGGTTTACAGAGGTCTCCAAGTTACTTAAGTCTATGACCATATATCCTATGCTAGCAGTACACCCTTAGCATTCCTCTTGGATTGAGATTGACTATCGCCTCCTTTAGCCAAATATACTATGTTAACTATGTCACAGGTGCCTGAGACTAGGGAGCATTTTTTATATTTGGATGTGCTTCCTACTATCACCACCATCCTCACCCATATAGGATTTGTCAGCTTTGTCACCTACACCTCATCATCAGATTTCCTACTTAGATCATGGGGAGGTTTTATTGCTCTCCTTGACTTGGTTAGCTCCCTCTCTACATTTTGTAATTATTTCGATCAAAGATGTTAGCCCTTTTTTTGAGGGAGTTTCTTGAGTATAGATGATAGATCATTAGTCCTTGCATGGTCCTCCCTATCCAAAGCCTTGCAAGAGGATTATCTCTTTCTCTCCAGTTGTCTAGCTAGCTTGGGGCAATAAGCAACAAACGAAAACTCAAGCTTATTCGAATATCAAATCAATGAGAACCTAGGATTCTTTCCAACAAATGTCACCACCCCAAATGGGTTTACCTACTTCTACAAGACATCTAAGGAGCTCCTTTCCTAAAACTTAGGCTAGACTTCAATAGACCAATAGACAAAGCAGTTTAGGAGGGCCCAAAGCCGAAGACAAATTTCCTTTGAATAGAGTACTACTATCCAGACTTTATCGAGCAATTGGTGGTACATTCAGAGACACTTCCCCCCTCATCCCTAGTGACTCTCTAGACAACCTTCTTAAACGATGTATCAACCCTCAATGGTTATTGATGACTCGAATGAGGAGACTTCTTCCCTCCTCCCCCTCTCTTTTTGCTTCGGCTTCTAGTTCCAGCACATCTTAACATGTTCTTGATGAGATTTTTCTGTATGTATTCATTTTGTCTGTCTCTTTCCATCTTTGAGCTAGTCTCGTATCTTTTTACTTATATATTTTCCTATCTACAGTAGCTTAGCTATGGAAATTGCTTATGCACTCCCACTTTGTATTACTTTGGTTGTCCTCTTTTATTCCCATTGACCTACTTTTGTGGTCATTCATTGGACATTAATTGCACCAAGAGGAGGGAGGTGCTATACAGCCAAATATAGGGGATATGTTGTGATGTAAGGTAACGTAACATAATGTTACATTACAAAAATAAAACATAAAAAATAAACCATGTCCATCTATAAAATAAAAAAATTAAATCTTAAACCTGTTTCTATCAAGCAAGAGAGGGATCAAATTTCTTGAGTTTAAGATTAAAGAAAACTACACTCAAGAAATTGGATCCCTCTCGGTGCTTGATATATCTGGGTTTAAGATGGATCTATGCTGGTAAAATTATAATATCTTGCCACAGTTCGTTTGCCTAAATCTCATAGCCATATAGCGATGCCAGTGTGATAATGTTGAGCCTGGATTAGCAATGGGCCTGAAATCCCTTAGCACCCCTCCAAATGTGCTGTTTAATAAATTAAATGTAATGTTAATTGATCTGAGGCCAACCTGCAGACCCAAATAGTAAGCTAAGTTGGTGGAAATTCATAAATAGGCTTGTGATTGTATTGTTAAAGGCAATAGGGCAAGAACTTATATCGCATGTATTATAGCTAAACTGCAACAAGGGATTATTCTAGCTATCAACAACCAACACTATATCTATGTTAATCTTATGGGTTGTGTTTCGTGCATTTTGAGTTCTCATAGTGGTTTATCTTTTGTGTAGTTTAGTGCGTAGTTGTGTATGTTTTGATTATCGTTTATGCTAGTTGAGTATTGATTATTATTTCCGTGCATTAAGATGTGCTACTCCCTCTCTATGGTTTAGTAAGGGCCCATAACACACTAAACACCGGTTCCACTGCTTAAATCTCATTATTTCTTGCAAAGTTGGGACGTGGGTCTTTAAGGTACAACACAGTAGTTCCCTATTGCACTCCTCGGTATTGACACCCTGGCCTCTAGAGTCTAGTGATGCACACCATCAATTGTGGGAAGAAGTTGGTCAGTGTGTCCCGCACTTGTTTAGTCATAAACCTGAGCCTATCCTTGATTATAGCCTGAATTGTTCATGATTGCTTGTCTACGCACAATTCCAACTCTGTTTGCTCGGATCTTGGGGATGAAACATTTGTTGAGGAGTTACAAGTGATTATCGAGCCACTACTTGAGGTGCTCTTCAAACACACCTCTAAGGATGGTGTGGCCTCAAGTCCAGACACTCTCGTCCCCTGTACCCTCACACAAATCCCATGCATAATATCAAATTGAGATTGGGATGATTATTCCCACTATTGGAATTTTTATCCGTTATTGTGGTTATTAGTGGTGATGCTCATCCACTCGCCCCTCTTCATTCCCTGTTGAGACGACTTGCAGAGCTCAGCATTTCTCTTCAATGGAAAATTTGTTTGCGCTCTTTCTAGCAAAGCATGTGAGCAATGAGTTCTGACGCAGTTACTTTGTTTGCACTATTCATGGAGAAGCGTTGAGATGTTCAAACCTGCTCGCACCCCTCGTTGTTCAAATATTCAATAACAGCCACAAGCTCGACAATTAAATATCCTTCAGCAAATTAGTTTATCTTTAACACAGACAGTACTACGAGGGCTATTATTGGTATGAAAAAATATTTTATAAGATAAATAAATTTTGATGTAATTTTGTAATTTTTTGTTAAAACTTCTTAAAGTAAAATAAGATGCCAAACTATGACAGCTCAAACGATGATTTCCTGACTGTTTGCAACTGGGCAGGGACACATCAGATCAACACGTCACCCTGATTTAAAGTTTTAAACCATTGTTCATAGATATCAAGCCCATATTTATATTAGGAAGAAAAAAATGGAATAAACATATCCTGATTTCGATTTCATATGGAACTATGTATCATTCTTCATTGTGTGGCACCGAAAGAAAGGCTGCCTGTTATTTTTCATGATATGAAATATTAATACATTGTCCTGTTTTGCAGTCGCTAATTTCACCATTATGGCTGCTGATTCCTTCGAGCTACCCGAAGTGTTCTCCTGTAGTTCTAGACAGATTTCCAGTTGAAACAATGTATGTAGTGTCTGATTCGAAATTCCTTTTAATTTTTTCATGTTTGCTTAAATACAGGGAAATATAGGAATCTAATTATGTATTAATGACAAATGTGAATGCTGACAGCAAGGAGCACGAAGAACAAGACCTTTCATTTAAAGCAAAAGCTCTGTTCGATGAATATGTTCTTAATCTCCCAGAGCCAATGACATTGGGAACTCTAGCAATATCATGGGATGTTTGTGTTCGCAATGTAGTATCCGAATATGCACATCAGAGGGGAGGGGGTAACTTCACTTCAAAATATGGTGATTGGGAATATTGTACAACTGCCTGAACTTGCCATCTTGAAAGTTGAAACTACTCGCAATGTAGTAGCCGAATCTGCACATCAGAGGGGAGGGGGTAACTTCAGTTCAAAATATGGTGAATGGGAATATTGTAAAGTGCCTGAACTTGCCATCTTGAAAGTTGAAGCTACTAGCTTCTGTGGTCTCTATGTGTTAACTGATCAAGGATTGCTGAGTTATGATGCCTGAATATATTAGTAGTAACTTGCTGATTTAGTTATCAGAACCTGATATCTATCATCTTCTCTTTTAGCCATTAAAATAATCATAAAAATCTGATGTGTATATATTCAGGCTGTACAGCCTGACTAGCCCTAATTGTTAAGAACATGTGTTTTCTTCTAGGAGGTCATAGGTTCAAATCCGGATAAGAGTAGGATATGTACACCTCTGTAGACTTTAGCAGTTAAATCACTGCACAGAGGGGTCCCTTGCCCCGCAAACAAAGGGATCTCATACACCAAATTGGTGTCTCGCTTGGCGGTGACCTTAAAAAGAGATTATTATTATTATTGATGCACCCCTTGGGATGGAACGGACTACAGTTTGAACAGAATACTGTGGTCCTCTTGCTTCTGCAATAAAAGTCAACGGAATTGTGCAAGAACTTGCACATAATGTTCTTTAACAGGTAGCTGGTATAGTCTTCATATAGAATTGATTAGTGGATATTGAATGCCTGCCATTGATCTGTTTATTTATTCAATACTTTGTATGTTAGAATAAACTGGAAATTTGAGCAAAGCTTAGTCGCAATTGCAAAACCTTTGTTATACTGTCAGAACAATTTAATCAGCTTTAGCATGGGATGTTTTATTAAACATATTTATTGTCTATTACTATGGTTAGACATAAGTCATGCTGCTTTCACTATGAAGAGATTAATTAATTAATACATTCCTATGTTTTGTTTTGGTTATTTTTGTGTTAGAAAAAAACGCATCTTTTTCTTCAGTTCGAACAAAAAGTGCTCCTGTTTCATTATATATATGGCTGTAGCTAAGCTACAGAACTTTGAATGATCATCGGCCCTCTGAAACGAAAGAAGTTTTTCTACTTCTGTGCCGAAAACCACGTTCAAAAATTGTCAAGTACAAGTCACATTACAGTAATCCGAATTCAAAGTTCAAAATTATAAGCAAAATACGGAAGGCCTATTAAAAAACAGGCATATGACTACTACACGGAATTTTTCTATTAGTTTTAGTGAAAGTGTCCTCCACTGACTCTTCCACAAAGAGCCTACCCACTGGCATATTTAGACCTGCGCTAGACAGAATCTGCCAAATGTTCAATTCTTTGTAAACATATGTAAAAGTGATCATACTAAACGGGCTCGCATTCTCCATGATCTCTACTACTAATGAATACATTCGTATGTTATACTCGTTTCATATGTTATTTTATATGTTAACCCAGTAGCTGTATTTTGATGTTAACAAAATATGAAGGAACACTGAAGTTATTGTCCTCGTTTTGGTTGACCGTCCACTATGGCACAATTTTGCTGTGATATTCAAGGGTCACATACCAGATGAAATATATCAGCGTTTCTATCCCAAATTCCGTGTCTTTGAAGTTAGAAGCTTGTCAGAGTTTCGATCTCAAATTCCGTATCTTTGAGGTTGGAAGCTTGTCAGTTTATTATATATTCACTTTATGTATCCTGCAAAATCAGATGCAGCACTCTCCTAGCTGCAATTTGGGGCAGTTTGTGATGTACATATATCCAGTGTTCCATGGGGACATGTTTCCCAGGGTGGGAAACGTGCCTCCTCTCTCCCCCACACTTCCAAGATGGAGAAATGTTACGCCACGTGTTTTACCTAAAAAACACATGGGAAACATTTCCCCATTGACTGAACACGTTCCCCCCACAAGGGCTTCTAGTGACGCCTAGAAGCCTCTCTTGACGCTCCATGTGGGGGGCACCTAGAAGCTCTCTCACTATGTGGCAGAATGCCCAAAAGCGCCCCCACTAGATACTGAAGACAGTCCTCGACTCTTTTTAGAAATTTTAATATACTATTAGACTTTAGTCTATTTCACTATTCTAACTTCTCTATGTTCATTGTTCAGTATCTATTTGACTATTTCAGATTTCAACATCTATTGCATTAGCTGTTACAAATTTGAAATTTGAATTTAGATATGCATTGCCTTATGACAATGATTAATTTAGTTTTTAGTTTTTACATAGTAATAGTTCAGCATCATTTACAAATCTAATTACATGTCATTATGGACAAGCTCTAGATGAATATTTTCTCTCCAAGTTTTCCCTATTTCAAAGGCAGCTCTATTGTCGCCTTTCATGCACCTCGAGGGGGTTAGTGTGGCAGAAATCTTCAAACCAATAGGTGCGTCTTTGGGGGCAAGTCTAGAGTTGAGATACTGTCACTCAACACTCAACTCCTTCATCTAGGCTAACTCCTAGCGAAGCCAAAAGGGGTGGTCCCTATAAAAGAATCGAAGGCTTTTAAACTAAGAAACAAAAAATGAAATTAGCATAGGAGTTTGAAATGAAATACTAAAACAAGAGCATCACATGTGAAATCAACCAGCAGTACATAAATGATAAATCAACCATGGCACATTAGATTCACTTAAACAAAATACCGTTTAATTTAGACCATTGCCGAAAAAAAGTAAATGGATTTTGTTGAAAGGAAGTGTTGTGCAATTCTTCTTGGTCAGTTTTAGCTATTATGGATGAAATAGATTAAGAGGAAAAGAGGATTTTCGATATACTCGAAAGTACTTGGAACTGTGTCAAGATTTCAACTAATGTGGCTTTGCACAAGGACGTGTGGGCTAGATGGTGTCATAAGGGTATGTCCAACCAAATGAGAGTGTAGCGGGATGGTGCCCTGCAATCACTTTTTAGTTGTCCTTGCTTCCTTCTCAAAATTTGTCCACAAATAATGAAGCTCGAAAATACTGGATTTTCATTATGTTATGGGGATTGATTTTATTAATTGAGTTCTTATTAGATATGAACATTATTGAGCGCACACTTTTGCTTTTGGTTATGTAATATCCCAAATCCCAATATTTTCTATTTCTAAACAATTATGCTGATACAATTGAGCATTCAAACTGCCATGCAAAAATCCCTATTTTATAGGAAAAATTAGAGTTAGGGTTTGTAAGATAGAATGCACACTTACCACTGATAACTGGCTGGACTGTTTCGGATAAAGTCTGCAAGTACTGAGAACTGGATCGGAGAGGAACTGATCTCTCCTACCTCCGGTGAATGCCCCAGCAGCAAAACGCCCAATCAGAGAAAAAGGTGACGCCCTCAAGGAAGGAGGGGTCCGATGGATCTGCCGTTTTGCAGGGCTGATAGCCTTGCTGTGCCGGAGAGATTGGCTAGTGTATGCAGAAGTTCTGACACCTCTAAGCAGGATAGCGTCTAGGTTCAGTGAGGCAGATGCTCACGCCCCTGGGAGTCTGGAACTGCTGATAACTGCTTCGGATGAGCTCAGATGGAGCTGATAATCACTGAGTACCGAAGTATGTAGCTGATAATGAGACTGGTGCCTGAGTTTCGGAAGGAAACTGAGATCTGGAGGTCCCACAGCTGATTAGGGCTTTCTGGTTGAAAACCCCCCCTTACGGCTGCACACGTGCCCCTGCCACGATCTATACCCTGTGCTATATAACTGATGAATGAATGAAGAACAAGTGGTGAACCAATATGGCTTACCCGGAATAAGACTAGGACAGATGTTTCACTGCCGAAATTCTGTTAGCTGAAGACTTCGTCTCCAAACCCAACTGCTGTGCTGCTATCCAAGAGCTCCCAAAATAATAATAATCATAAGTGAGGTCTCCTCTTGCTTTATCCTCTATTTATAAAGTTCAACTGCGCAAAACCTAATCTTTGACCTAATTAGGTCACTTTATCTTCTAATTTGCCGTTGACTTGCATGCATGTGGATGGAGACCTAAAAAGTGCATGCATCATTAAATAATGCTTCGGATGGCATGCATGAAGGTGGCCTTTCTTGACCAAGTGAGGATGCCCTAGATCTTCTATGGATGGCATCAGTCCTGAACTGATTCCCTAGCTATTAGTTACCGCTCGAACCCACAGGAATCACATAGGTTAGCAGTTTTGGGCCTCAAGGCCTAAAAGGAAGAGGACATTACAGTCCTCCTCGCTCGAGATTGCTTGTCCTCAAGCAACTTCAAATTGGGATGCTGCAATACATGTTCACCTTCCCAAGTGGCATCCTCTGGCGGTAGTTCTTTCCATTGAACCAAATATTCCCTGATCACTCTGTTCCTGAGCTTCCTCTCTCTGGTTTGTATGATCCGTTCAGGAATCAGTATCAGCAGTCCTTCATCATCTAAAGGGGGCAATTCGGTAGATGGAGCAATGTGTTGCCCAAGGGTCTTCTTCAGGCTAGACACATGGAACACATTGTGGATTTTGCTTTCTAGGGGCAGCTCTAGTTCATATGCCACCTCTCCCACCTTCCGAATTATTTTGTATGGTCCATAGAAGCGGGGTTTTAATTTCTCTGCTCCTTTCTTTTTAAGTGAAGACTGTCTGTAAGGCTGGAGCCTTAAGTAAACTAAATCCCTTACCTCAAAGCTCCGCTCAATCTTGTGTTTGTCGGCATACATCTTCTGTTGATTCTGGGCTGTCTATAAATTCTCTTTCAATACTTTCATAATGTCTTGACTGTCTTGTATCCAATCTTTAGCCTTAGGAGCCCTACTGTCTCCAAATGCCAAATCTGCATAGTCCAAGGCCTCATAACCATATAACGCCTTAAAAGGAGTCATCCTAATAGACATGTGATAAGTGGTGTTGTAGCAATACTCTCCTAGGTGTAGCCATTTGATCCAGGTTCGCTGCTGCCCTGCTACGTAGTTCCTGAGATATCCTTCGATCCACTTGTTGACTATTTCTGTTTGCCCGTCACTCTGGGGGTGATAACTCGTACTAGTAGCCAGTTCGGTCCCCACCAATCTGAACAGTTCCTGACAAAAGGCACCCGTGAACCTGCTATCTCGATCACTGACAATGGTCTTAGGCAACCCGTGTAACCTAAAAACCTCCCTGAAAAATAACTTCGCTACTTGAGCTGTCGAGTAGTCTGATGGTATCAAGAAGAAATGTGCAAACTTGGTCAGTCTGTCAACTACTACATATAAACAATCTTGCCCTTGGACCTTGGGCAAGCCTGTAATGAAGTCCATGGAGATGCTCTCCCACTTCTGTTCTGGAATCGGTAGTGGCTGGAGTAGCCCTGCTAGATGGGTGTTCTCATCCTTGTTCTGCTGACAGATGCTACATTCTCGGACATGCTGCATAATCTCCCCCTTGAGGCCCTTCCGTGAGAACCTCTCTCTGATCTGCCTGTAGGTCTTTAAGAACCCTTGATGCCCTGACAAAGGAGAATCGCCGGCTGCCTGGATGATCTTCTTCCTCAATGTGGATTCTGGAACGAGGTATATCCTGTTTTTGTAGTAGATGATGTCATTCACAATCTTGTACCTGACATCCTAAATTTGTCCGTCCAATAATTCGCAAGCGAATTTATTTTTGGAGTATTCCACTAAGAGCAATGCCCTCCAATCCGTGGATATACTACTGAGAGATAATGGGGTTG
>LPNX010799415.1:530193-556747 GCA_001517045.1 Pseudotsuga menziesii | reverse complement strand
ATGCTTCGGATGGCATGCATGAAGGTGGCCTTTGGCCCAGGTGGCCCTTCTTGACCAAGTGAGGATGCCCTAGATCTTCTATGGATGGCATCAGTCCTGAATTGATTCCCTAGCTATTAGTTACCGCTCGAACCCACAGGAATCACATAGGTTAGCGGTTTTAGGCCTCAAGGCCTAAAAGGAAGAGGACATTACAGGTTATCCCAAAGATCAGGCGGACCTGCGATGGGCAAGAGCATACACGGAAATAGTAAAGTGTTTGTTTCAACTTGATATTGTAGAAACAAAAGCAAACAAGTAAAATTGAACTATAGGAAAATATACAGCCTGGTAAAAAGTAGAGTGTGTGATTGTGTTACAAAAACTAAAGTAAAATGTTAGAAAAAATCGGGCCATGAAAAGACAAGTGCAAATCCCTCCAGGGGGGATGTGGTGTGGGCACTTGGCTTCTCACCTGATCTCTTTCTTATGATATTTACAATGCTTAAAAAAGCCCTCTTTCACCTTACAAGATTGGAGGAAAGAGGTTACAATACTAGATGAGGTAAAGGAAAGATGACGAGGTCTTAAGATAGCCTTGAATCGCTCGTATGTGCCAAAAAAAACATGCCTAGAAGCCTCAAAGCGTGCTATAAAATATATAAAAACTAGCAAACTAATTAGTGTCAAAAAGTGCCCAAAATCACTCTAAAAGTGACTTGAACAAACTACAAAATTTGCTAAATAAAAACTAAGTTAACACTAGATTAGTAAGAAGCAACTAAGAAGAGTGGGCTTGTAAGATCCATTTTTGTTAGGATCTTGGACAGCCTTTAAAGGGCAATCAATTCAAGCATTTTAAATTTGTGAGATATAACTTTTAAAATCAAATATTAGACTCTATTTCAGGCCTTACTATTTTACTATGAAATGACTTGCATAAAAGATAAACTGTCCATGTTAGATCTATTATAAAATAAACTTTTTAAATCTCAAGATCTAAGCATGAAAGAAATGAAATCTAAATAATGAAACTTGCCTAAACGAGATTTGAAACTTGTAAGAGACGGTAACAAAGAAGATTAAATTTTTAAGAAGTGAAGGAAAGAGAGATAGAAAGAGTGTTGAAATCTTGTGAATGTTGGGTCATGGAGTCTGCTTTGGAACGCTAAGGGATTCGGAGGATGCATTGGTAAAACATAGGTGTTGCTGGAAAAAAAAACTTAGAAAGCATGCAATTAAACTTAAAATATATGCAACTCCAAGAGATATATGACAAGTAAACAGTAAACATAAATCAAACTAGAATAATCTCTTACCCTACTATGAGGAAGCTCTCCTTTAAGGCCCACGGTTAACCATCAAAAAACAAAGACAAATAATATAGATTATACCTCATAAGCACTCGACAATCACCATCCACACAAGAAAAGCATTACACCATAGATCTTGCCTCCAAATCCTTTTTATTCCAAATAGTAAATAATACACTACAAGCAAGAGCATTCTTTCAGCCCTTTGACCATGACAAAAATGAGAGCAAGAGCTTGCTTAAATAGGAAAAATGAGAGCAACCCCAAGGGGGTCGAATTTTCCAAGTGTTGACTTTTTTAGATGATTGGGGGTGAACTAGAGGTGGTAAGCGCCACCTCTCACAATGTAGGTCACCCCTGCCTCTTTTTATGACACATATACAACAAGAGGTGATATTTTTCATGGATAAATGTGCCCTCTAAGGAGAAATTCGTCCCCTCATGTGATTTGATTTGAATTGGCTTTATTTGATCTTGATTTGGTCTCCAATTCGCCCCAACATCATCCTTAGTTGAATTGTAACATGTCTGGGACAAGTTTCCACTGATTTAGAGATGTGTCTTTTTTTTCCATATTTTCCTTTTTCTATTTTTTGGATATTTTTCACTAAGTCATAAATCAATCACTTAAAACTTAGGAAATGTGGGATTTGGGGTATAGTGGGTGCTCTAAGTTTGAAAACGAGCACTCCCTTGGCGAATTTGGCCCCCTAACCACACTTTTTTGACACTTTGAATCTTCTCAATTAAACTATTAAAAAATAGCCTAAGTTTACATGAAAAGTTATTTTTCTTATAAATTAAAAAAAAAACTATGGAGAACCTAGTGCAATGTTCATATGATTCAAAAAAAGTGACTAGCATGATAATATACATAGACACCTAGACTTTAATAACCTCCTAAGGCCTAACCACCAAGCAAATACTCTAGCTTTGAAGGTTGAGTGAAAAACTCGAAAATTATAAGTCATTTGTGTAACAATCGATAATTAACAACGGAAAAACCACTGTAGAGTACTGCATTGATAGCTCGGTCTAAGTTGGTCATTCCTTTTACAAAAAGTCATCATGCAATGTCAACTTATTACAATTTCCCTGCGGAGTATGAACATGCAATTTTTTTAAAAGGGGCCAAAATTGGCACTGAAAAGTATTTTGAACTTCTAAGCATTGATAATGAATAAGGAACTTGTTCACAACTTCGGCGGCTAACTGGAAATCCACCTAAGTGCAACTTAGTGGATAACAAGCCTGGTGATGCTTTCGAAGTATACATCCTTCACATACTTGATCAAGGGGAACAACCTTAGGTAGTCCAATAACTTTATTGTTTTTCACCATCGACGTCAAGCTTTGGAAATTCAAAGGTATGAGTATTTTGTGTCAATGTCTACTCCAGTCGTCAATGTGAACTCTGAGTGCAAAGGTCCTAGATATTTCTTAGGAATGTCATTATATCTTTAGTACTTCGAATCAACGTAACCTTCAGTAACAAAAACAAAGTTGTTGGGTGTGTCCTTCACAACAAACCAATCTAGTCAAAGTTAGTTCATGTAGAAACAACAAATTTGCATTCAAACTAGGTACATGATGCATGTCAATGATCACACCTTTTTTACATTCAATGGATCCACAACCAATAACAATAAGTACATAGTCATCTACTACTAATAAAAAATATTTGTAACATCTTTTAATGAAGAAAAGAGAATCATATTTAGCCATATGATGGGTGCAACCAGATTTGATTATTCATTCACCGTAAGAAGTATGAGCATGCAAGGCATAAGAAGCACTAACAAAAAATGTGTAGTTATTCTCCTTACCTCCTAAAGTTCATTTTTGTAGACCAATCGATCTCTCATTGGACATGTCCTTAAATTTTCTATAATTCTATTGGCCTTTATCCTTTAGCAAATGAGCATATTGCTTGACTTCATGTTTCCCTTTATCAAGCAAATTTTCCTGCCCTAATTAGTAAACCACAAAAAGAGTCAAAGGACTAATCCTTACCATCATCTTTTCTAAAGGTGTAGTTGGCACAAAACATTGAATATAACACATTAGACGATGCCTTCAAATTCATCAATATTAGTTCAATGCGCTAACCATCTTTCTTGGGAAAATTATTTTCACATACACCCAATTTCAACTGAATTTCCTTCACACAGGCTAGATATTCTTCAATTATTTCAAAAGAGAGATGATCTAAGGAGTTCAAGTCTATCTCAATGTGCATAGTTGTATTTTGTCAATTTTATCAAACAAAGTCTTTAGCTTCTTCCTTATAGAATTCAAGTAGTTGAACTCGCTTGTATGAAAAAATCTTTTTAGAGATGTAGGTCATTATGACTCCTACTGGATCATCCTTCTTTTCATCGATGACAAACTTTTGTTAGTCATTCTTCGGATCTAGAACTGAATTTTTTGTAAACTACTATAGTGATTTACTCTTCAACATGTTTCTGTGTCTTGTACTCGAAATTCCATAATGAGAACCACAAGCTCTGGCTTGGAACTAAACATTTTGATATGCTAATCTAATCTCGTAATCAATTGGTAAGTCAAAACCTTAAGTCAATCTACTAGATTGATCTAACTCGTCAAGTGCACATACAACCGACAACCTCCATAAACCTTATAAACAACATGCTAGATCTCAAACCACTAGCTCCAGTACCATGTTGGAGAATCATAATATTATGTAGAATTCTTTAGTTGACCACTTAGTCAACCTCTCAGTAAAATATTTTGGTCAATTGTCCATTGTTGACTTATTGTTTCTATAAGATATGGAAATGTGGCGAACCTGCATTACTAGTTCCAATGAGATTCTTTCTAAGGGGGGTAATTTGGTGAATGCTCTAGGTTATTAAGTTGTTAATGAGAAAAATATCAAGTGGCGAAATTGTGGTGATCGAAAAATCCTAAGTGGATGATGTCAACCTCCCAACCCATTGCATGAACATCGATGTCTAATAAATATATATTTATAATTGAGTTTTGAGCTTCATCTTAATTTTCAAAACTTTTCCACAAAAGTAGCATATCTTAGTATTGCTTCTCAAGGAAACTTATGAGATTTCCTTCTAGTTGTAGTATAGAAATAGACCTATGAGAATTTATAACAATTATGTTAGGTTCAATTCTCTATGCATTTTATCCTTGAGAATCCTTACACAAGAAGATGTTCCAAGTGATTAACCCTACTCTTACCAAAAAAATGTAGTACTCTTTAATTTCTATATTGCTTGATGTTTTGATATTTTCATCTATAATCCTTATTAGATCATTTACCTCTTCTATATTGCAACACCCTACACTTTAGATTTTGATAGCTAGAACTATATTATGGTGTATTTTAGTGTTTCATTCACTTAATATTTGTTGGACTCAACGACATTGATATAGATTTTTTTCAGTAGGAAAAATACCAGATCTTGTTATTCTATTGAGTCAAAGATCATCATATACATTCAGTCAAGAGTGACATTCTCCATGAAGAGGCTCAAGCAATGGGGTGTCCTTTTTCTACAAAGGCGGATCCCTGTCATCAGAACATGGTCAGCAAAGCACAAGCCTGATGTGTTGCAGGCTTTTATCATCACTCATGTATAGACAGGTTAGATTTTATCATTTTCCAGAAATGGACAAAACAGCATGGATCGTGAGCATAAAAAGAAAGCTGAGGATCTTTTCATAGTATTGCTGAGATCCCATTTAATGTCTACAAAATGTGTGCTTAATGTATAAGGCCCAGCACAATCTAGAATAACTGAAAATTACCATGATCAGTAAACTTGTCACTCAGGGATTCCTTGAAGTTCCCAAAACCTGAGTCAAGAGAGAGTGCATTTTTAGAGAGACTGTCAGCGATCTGGTTATGCTCACGATATATGTGTTTCATGATCAATTCCGGAAAGTTATGCAATAATTCTCTAATATCATCACACCAATGACTCAGATGAGGTAAGTTCAGAGTGCTCTTGCCTGTAGCCCATGAAATGATGACAAGGGAATCGTCGTATATAGAGAGAAGAGGAATTCCCATGATCTTAGAACCGTGAGGAGAGCCCATAATGCCATCAACTCAAATTTAGTATTAGTACATTTGCCACAGCCCATGGAGAAATGTATACTATGAGAGCTGCTTAAATGTAATACAAAACCTGCCCCCCCTTTGTTCTTGGCGGCTGCACCATCAAAAAAGCCACAAGGAAAGTGTATCATTGGAGGCAGGCCAATGACTCTGTGCTTAATCTTCTTAACAAGCACATAATATGTATGAAAGAGCATTTCAACTTGATGAAGGACCGAATAGACAGATGGTGTAATTCCTTCGAAAATACAGCTATTCCATTGCTTCCAGATAGCCCAGAAGATGAATAATGGCAAGTATAGCTTGGAGTAGTCAAAGGGATGGACACGTAACCATTGCTCCAGATACAGTCGCACAGATAATCCCACAGAGGCTTTGTATAGAGATTGGGAGTCGAAATGTTCGAATACAGCTTCGAAGGTACTCTTTGTATAAAAACAATCCATAAACAGATGTTGAACCGATTCCTCATCTTTCTTGCAAAGTAAACAGAGACCAGGTCCCTGTATGCCTCGTTTTTTGAGCTGATCCCAAGTTAATACCTTGTTTTTAGATAGAATCCATATAAAGCAGCGGATCTTTTCAGGAATTTTGAGTTTCCAAAGAGTCTAGTGAAGAGGATATGTATCATGCAGTGGTTCCAAATAGTGATCCGCCACACAATCATATGCCAGAGCTGCCGTTAAAGAGCCAGTATAGTTTTTGAATGACCAAAGCAGATAGTCTGGATTTTTCCTGAGTCTTATCCTCCCATATTCCAGCCCTTTAATATAATCATTCCAAATGTGTTGCCATTCTCTGCCTAAATCCAGATCCGATGTAGTGAGCCAGTAGAAAGGGGCTTCCATGGAGTAATTCCTGGCCTGAGCCAGAGAAATGATACCATAATCTTCCAAATAGTCACAGAGATCCCGTGGCAGAGTAAAGCTAGTATCCATACCTGCGATCGGGTCCAAGCCAACTCTTATGCTTTTACCATCTCCTACCATCCATATTAAGCCGCATCCCAACCAAGAGATAGAATTAATGAATCCTTTCCAGATAGTAGAGACACCAATGACAGAGAAATCCTTTCTATGAATCCAAGACAGCACGGTGTTCTTCTTTAGATATTTCATAGTTATTATCTTAAACCAGAGACCATTGCTGCAGAGGGCTTGCCAGAAGGTTTTAATCCTTAAGGAGATGCTGAACCATTCAAGATTTTTGATTCCCCATCCCCCTTGAGATGTGGGCTTAGATAAGGAAGACTAGTCAACCAAATGGAATTTTTTCTTATTTCCCCTAGAGCCCCAAAGGAAATAAAAAATCAGACTTTTAAGTTTCCCCAGAATGGATTTCGGGATGGGGACTAACGCCATCCAGTACACCGGTAAGCTAGTGAGGACTGCTTTAATAAGAACCAGCCTCCCCCCCCATAGAAAGAAGCCTGAAGGACCAGTGCGAGATCCTGTTTTCAAATTTTTTGACAAGCCATAACCAGTCTTTAACAAAGTAACCCATGGGTTTAATAAAATATCCAAGATAATTGAACCCTGAGGAAATGTGTTGGGTCTTGAATGGCAAGGAGCGAGTGATTCTAGAGATAGTCCCATCATCTACATTGTTGTAGAGGAAACAAGACTTCTCTGAATTTATTAGCATTCCAGAAGCTTCACAAAAGGTATCCAATAAAACTTTGAATGCTATCCATTCTTCAAAGGTGCCAAACCCAAAAATTATCACATCGTCTACAAAAAGATGTGTGAGGGAGAGCTGTTGGGAGATTTTGATCCCTTTTACCAGACCATGTCTGCGAGCATCCTCAATAAGGAGACTAAGGCCTTCTATCACAAGGATGAAAAGGAGAGGTGAAAGTGGACATCCTTGCCTGATGCCACGTGAGGCTGTGAACAAATGGGAGGGGGAGCCATTGATAAGCAGTGCAAAATTTACCAAAGTTATGCAGCCCATAATCCAGTTAACCCCTTCCAGTGGCATGCCAATTTGCAGAAGGATGAGCCTGATAAAAGACCAATTGACTCTGTCAAAGGCTTTAGTGAGATCAAGCTTGAGGACAAGAACATTTTTGTTTCTAGATCTGACAGAGTGAAGGGCTTCTTGGGTGATGGCTATAGGCTCAGTAATCTAGCGATTTTTAAGGAACCCAAACTGCTGAGGGGAAATATAAATGTCAAGAAAGGGCTTGAGACGAAGCGCAACAACCTTGGCTATCAACTTGTAAATCAAGTTACAGAGAGAGATAGGTCGAAAATCGGCAAAGGTTGAAGGTTTGTCAGTTTTAGGAATGAGAGTGTGTTGAGGCCTGGAAATTCGCAGGCGACAACAGAAAGGGATTCTCCCCAATCAACGTTCCCAACTAGCCCGTTGACTGTTTGGAATAGGGAATCCGTCCGGTTTGCGGCTCGGCTACCATAGGTCAAGAAACAAAACAAAGGCTTTACCGGTTGCGGCCCGGCCCACCGAGTTTTTGTGTTTTTGCCTTTAAGAAATGAAATGCAAGTGCCTAACTAAATGCAGGGCGATCAAGATGCAGGGAGTGGTCACAATGTGATGCGCAGGTTCTTACCTCTCGTCTTATGCTCGCAAGCAACCAAATCAGATACAATAAGAAATAACTAACTATCTAATATATCCCTAGGGAGCAGAATCATCATGTTGGGTGAATAATACAATCAGTACATGCATTGTGAAATGTTTCAGATAGCTGAGACTTTCTTCCAAAACACATGAACACTCTACAAAATACTTCAACAACCAGATAGCTGATTATTTATGAACAAGCCAATATTACTCACCATGGAAAACCACATCACAAAAATAAACTTTAAGAATATCCCAGCAAGAACATAGGTTCAGAAATCAGAACATTCTCACAGTTAAAGAGTCACAGCTGAAAACGAAATAGTTCCTCTTCATATAGCTCAATTAAATACATGTGATGTATTCCATATTGCACCTCTTCCAGCAAGCAAAGTTTGCAATCTCTCATGTAAAACGAAGTAGTTCCTCTTACAATAGATGGTTTACAAAATTTCCCAGGGAAAAATCCCCTGTCTCATTCCTACTTTCAGATATTTAAACTACCATTTGCGAGCCTTCGGGCTTCCCCTAAACGTGTGTCTTTCCAGTTGCCAAACGTTCCTGATCCCCCATCTTTCAACGCACATTCATGATTGGTTGGGTAACTGCCGGGCCTTTCAAAACTCCATGTTTGCTGTTAAACGGTCCGTATTTCTCCACGCCGTGGCATTTTGATCGCTCCTCTACACTCACCTGCAATCGATCGACAAGCATCATCCACTGGGATTACGTTATAAAACAAAATAGTCAGATCTACTCATGAAACAACCAGCCCGCAAAGAAATCACCAGGCGCCGATACCACTACCTCGACCATGGTGGGAGACTTACTGGTAGCTCAACAATACTCACGTCGGACGGGGAGACCACTCCACAAGCGGGAAACATCATTAATCGGACGTCGGAAGGATGGTACATCGGAAGTTGAAAGGATCTCCCAGCCGAAACGGCGGACGAGACAAAGGTTGGAGACAAGCGACGAGGGCAGGAGGAGGATAAGTCGGACGTCGGCAGACCTTAGAATCGGAAGCTCAGAGGATCTCCCAGTCGCAACGGCGGACGAGTCAGGGCTACGGGCATGCGACTTAAGGTTAAATACGAATCGGACATCGGCGAGATCTAGAGAGTCGGACGCTAGAATGATCTGAGGGCCACAACGGCGGCGGAACAGAAGAATAACGACTTCCGATCTGAAATTAAAAAGAGGCCCGATCGCAAGAAACAATCAAATATTCAAACAGTTTTAAGGATCAGGCACAGCTGGGTTCGTTCTTTCTTCGAAAAGGCAACTCTGAAAAACAAAAAAATTTCCTTCTCTTCGACCAGAAAACCAGACATCCACGACTCAAACCGAAACTGAACAAGGCATAAATAAACCAGCTGACATCCATTTTCAAAGTAAAACTAAAAGAAAAACGCCTGAGAGGCTCAAGAGTTTCACGACCAAACCAAGCAAAAACGATGAGGAGGGGCCCAGAATTTAAATAAAGTAAATTTAGGGAGAACAGTTGCGGCAGCAACAACTGGCGATTTCCTGGTGAACCTAGATCTTTGGGTGACTTTTCTTTGAGTGGCAGGCTGTTTCACAACCAAATGCATCAAATAAATTCTTCCAGCTATCCGGATTTCTCAAATGACCGAAGTGTGTACCTTAATCATTGCTACTAGTCCAATTTGGGGAAGTGGAAACCGAGATCTTCAAGTCCAGATAACTCTGTCGGGGCCCGAGTATGAGTTTCATTATTACTTCTGTCTTCAGGTAGCTAACAGCGTGGACACCACAGAATTGCAGCAGATAGTAAACAGCAGTATTCGTTTGTTACTCGTTTCCATGCCATTTTAACACTTTTTGTGCTTTTGGACTTTTGTTCCTTTCATTTGAATCTTTCTGTGCGCCTTTCTTACTGAATTTTAATTTAGGATCCTCTATCCCATAGTGTCCTTTTGTGTGAGTGGTGTGTTTCAAGTTTCAGCTCACGGATGGAGAGGATCTTTTGGCAATTTAGTACTTGTGATTCAGCACCGCTTTGATTTATGATGCTTTTATAGAAGTTTGGACTCTTTATTTTCCTTTTGGCATTTGCTTCTTGGCATGGGATCATTTATATTTAATACACTGTTCACCTTGCTTCTCTCCATGGGTCCTTTACTGTCGCTCCTTTGAACATTTTACATGTGACATGGATGGAGCCCTGACATAGTACTCCAGACTCCTCAAATCTGGTTTATCTTGCAAGGGTTAAGTAGGACTTCAATGCACACAGAGACTTCGACAAAAACTGCTAGACTGGAAGAACTCAAACAGCAACACACAGTCTGACTACTCAAAGATGTCCACCATTCTCAGAAATTTTGGTGTCTCTCAAATAACCACGAGTTAACTCCCTTTATTGAAACCAATAGACTTAAAACCAAACAAAATGAAAACAACCAACATCTTATTTATATACAAAACAGGAAACTCAAAGACAACTTCAAGAAAAATAAGGCTTGAGAACCAAACCATTGACTGGTAGGTTCTCTTCCCATCCCTGTAAATCCTGCAGCTTATAAGTAGCAGGGCCAAGTTTTGCTTTGATCTGAAATGGGCCTACCCATAATTGTTGGAACTTAGTATGCTTTCCCTTCTCATCATGGGGATGATCCCACTTGAGAACAAGGTCTCCCACTTCCAAGTCCCTTTTCCCAGCTTTATGTTTGTCAAACCATCTCTTTACTATCTCCTGCTGCTGTTTAAAATGTTCTCTAGCCTTGGATCTGGCCTCCTCTGCTTTCAGAAGATTATATATCCTTATTTGGAGAACCTCATCATCAGACCCCCTAGACTCTTGGGCTAGTATGGAAGTTGGGAGCATGATATTGGGGGGCAGGATGGCCTCCTTACTGTACACAAGGGTATAGGGTGATATTCCTATTGCAGACTTGGGGGTGACTCTGTCAGCCCACAAGGCGTTGGGTAAGGCTGAGTGCCAACTTCTCTGGTTTTCTACTACAGTCTTCTTCAAAATTCTAATGAGGTTTTTATTAGAGGACTTGGCCAAGCCATTCCCTTGCGGATAGTAGTTAGCAGAGTAATGTAATTTTATCCCTTTATCATGAGCAAATGTAGTCAATTTAATTGATGAAAAATATTTAGCATTGTCAAAAACTAACGAAATTGGAACTCCAAACCTGGTCATGATATGATCTTATAGGAAGCTGATGACTTCGTCTTCGTTTATTTTGCGCAGTGGGATAGCTTCGACCCAGCGAGTGAAATAATCAGTAGCAGTAAGAATGTACTTGTGCAGCAGGGAAGAATTCGGTTTTATTTCTCCAATAATGTCTAGCCCCCATTGTTCAAATGGTTCCACGACCATCACAAGCTTTAGAGGTGCTGCTGCTTTAGGCAGTCTTCCACCGCATCTTTGACAAATATCGCATTTCCTGACATGTGCATGTGCATCCTTAAAGAGCGTAGGCCAATAGTAACCAGCTCTAAGGATTTTGTGGGCTGTAGTGTCGCCTGAAAAATGTCCCCCAGCCGGACCATTGTGTAATTCAGACATTACTTTCTTAGCATCCTCTTTCTCCAAGCATCTCAGGAGGACTCCATTGTAGTTCTTTCTGAATAATACGCCTTCTACGATTTGGTAGGAAGCTAATTTCAAACGCAGAGCTCTCCTTTGTTTTGAACTCCAATGTTCTGGCAACAGCCTTGATTGCAAGTAATGCCCAAGGTCTTTGTACCAGGACTCAGGAGCCGTGAACAAAGGACATACATCCATTACATGCAATTCGGCTTCATCTTCCCATGCTTGTTCTTCGTTGTTTCTACTTCCAGTCATCAATTTGCATAGCCCTTGACCTTTCACTATAGTGGCTGGCTTGAATTCAAGGTCGTATTCTTGAAGGGTTGTTACCCAGTTGCCCCTTCTTTCACCCAACTCTTTCTGAATGAGAAGAGACCTTACAGTTGGGTAAGGAACTATTACCTTGGTCCGATTTTTTAATATATATGGCCTGAATTGCTTCACGGCCTTAAATACTGTGTATGCTTGCTTAGCAATGGCTGGGTAGTTTAATTCAACCCCTTGAAGCCCAGTGCTCATGAAAGAGATTGGGAATTCATCACCCCCGTCCTCCTTTTGGGTAAGCACGGCTGCCAATGAATCATCGGATGCAAAGGTGTACATAATAAAGTCTTTACCAAAGTCTGGGCTTTTCAGGGAGGGAGCATGTGCAACATCAGTCTTGATTTTGCTGAAAGCATTTTTTTCAATTTCATTCCACTTAAATTGTGTATTTTGCTGACCATCTGCTGCAGTGGCTTAACAGTCTGAGCAAAATCAGGGACAAATCTTCTTACAAAGTTTATTGTTCCCATGAAGGATTGCATTCCCTTTTTATTATGGGGCATAGGGATTTGCTCAATGGCCTTAATTCTTTTTGGGTCTATAGATATACCTCTCTTTGAAACTATATTCCCCAGTAACTTGCCCTCTGTGACCGCAAAAACGCACTTCTTAGGATTGAGAGAAATTCCATATTTTCGGCAGCGTTCGAAAATTTGCTTCAGGTGGAACGCGTGCTCCCCTCTTTTCTTCGAAAATATTGTGATGTCATCAAGGTATACCACAACACTTCGTCCAATAAGTCCACGAAAAGCTATGTCCATAGCTCTCTGAAATGTCGCTCCAGCGTTAATCAGTCCAAAAGGCATCCTTCTATAGGCAAAAGTCCCCCATTTAGTTCTGAACGTTGTCTTCAATCTATCTTCCTCGGCTACTAACACTTGGTTGTAACCAGAGAACCCATCTAACAATGAAAACAATTCAGAACCGGAAACCATCTGTAACAACTGCTCCATGGGAGGCACCGGATAGTTGTCTTTATCTGAGGCGCGGTTTAAGTTTCTGAAGTCCACGCACAGTCTAATTTCTCCCGATTTTTTTCTAACTGGCACTAAATTTGACACCCACTCAGAGTGTCTGACTTTAAAAATAATTCTAGCATCTAACAATTTCTTTACTTCGCTCTGGATTAGTGGCTCCAACTTCGGGTGCATCTTCCTTGACGGCTGCTGATATGGCTTGACGCCCGCTTTAATAGGGACGATATGCTTGATGATGCTAGTGTCGTAGGTTTTCAAATCTTGGTACGTCCAGGCAAAGACATCTTTGTACTATTTAAACAAACTGATGAACCTATCCCTCTCGACCAGTGAACAACATTTGCCGAGGTTCACAAACTTAGGATTCGTTTCAATCCCTAAGTTTACCAGTTCGAACTGTAGAGTTGAGCTGTGCGTCTTTACGTTAGCAAATCTTCTGAATTTTTCATCCAAGTCAAACATCTTCTCTAACGTTCTGACCCCTTTAGGGACGAAATTGTCAAATTTCATCTCGGCTTGGTGTTTTTCATCATCGATAATGGCTCCTTTAAAGATCTCAACATTTGTCAAACACTCGATTATTTGCTGGTCATTGTCAAATACTCGTAAGTTGGTGATCATGTCAGGTACTGAAGGCCTGAAAATTAATTCAACAGAACATATGTTATTAGTGGGTATCAGCCTGGCGGCTGATGTGGCCAAAAGATCAGCGGCTGCATTTTTCATTCTCGAGATTGAAATAATATTGAATGCATGAAAACATTTAAGCAAATCCCATACCTCGTTTTGGTAAGCTTTCAAGTGGGGAGAAACACAATGTATTTGATTTCTTATTTGCTTTACAACTATTTCTGAGTCCCCAAAAACTTTTAAATTACTTACCTTCAATTCAATCGCTTTCTTGAGTCCCTGCACCAGTGCTTCATATTCAGCTGTATTGTTAGTACATTCAAACTCTAAACCGGTATATTCTTCTCATCCAGTTGAGTAACATTTTACTTCATGTGAGGTTCTCTCAAAACCTTAATCTGATTGGGACTTCCTTTGTACGGCAACCACAAGTGCGACCAATCTGAGGTGAAATATCCATTCAATTTTGCTGACCAATCTCTGCTCAGGACCAGGCCGTAAGCGACTGGTATATCAACCACCACGATGTTAATAACCTGGCATACTTTTTCATTTGATGCCAGACGGATTAGAACGTCCTCCATCTCACCAATTACCTTAACGTCTGTCCTATCCAATTGCACCACCCTCCACGTGGTTGGCTTAAACTGCCCATTGATTTTCTTACATACCGATACGGGCATGACATTAATTGACGCCCTTGAGTCTACTAGACAATTGTGAACGTTATGGTTAAAAATTTCAAACGTCAGGAGGAAGGGTGGCTGTTTAGTTTTAGACTTACCTCCAGTGCTAGCTTCTCCAATTTCTTCTTCGTCCAGAGGTTGATTGTCAGCAGGCCGCTCCTCTTCTGATGTTTCCAGTGCTTTGAACAACCTTTCTCTTTGTTGAGGTACTTTGCACATTTCAAACAGAGGGACGTTTGCCTTTATCTTTTTTAAATCTTCAACAACGTCATATTCTATTTGTTGTTTAATGGACTGAGATTTATCAGCATTCACCTTTTCTTTGTTTAGTTCAGGCAGCATTCTGTTCTACTTAGGATCTTGGCTGGTAATAGTGAATTCCGGAGTCTTATCAGCCACGGATTTATCTTGAAATTTCTTCCTGATATTTCTTTGCATCCTTCTGATCTTTGGGAATAAAAGACTGTCATTGCTAACCGTCCCTTGACTTCTAGTTGTCACGTTAGCCTCCCTGATATCTTTGTGTTTTTTAGTTATATCTTCTGCTGCATCGAGTAAGGAGACAGAACTCCATAATGCCATAGTCTCTTCTTCCTGTTCCTTTGTAGAAGTAGAAGCAGCATTTTCTTTCTTTTCATCATCATCTTCTTCCATTAGTCTCGAATCCAACATCTGATTCATAACTAACGTCATTGAATTTATCCATTGTGGACAGTTCCTTTCGGAGTGAGGTTGCTGGTGAAAGGTGTAGAAATTTTCCATCCCTATCTCTGTCAGATTCATAGACGCAGTATTGTGAGGAGGAGGTTGGGACTGATTGTTTTCCTCCCTTTTCTTATAATAAGGCCTGTATAACTTCTGCGTTTCCTTCTCTTTTTCCAAGTCTATGATCTTGTTAGACAGTTTTTGCATCATTTTGGCCATACTTTCATAATCTGGTGCTTTCTCCTCTTTAGGCTTAGTGAACAATAAAGTTTTCCTTCTCTCTCCTGATTGTTCGGGGTAATCTTCAATACTCTCTCTTTCAACCTCCACCACTTCTGCTTCTTCATAGGTTTCTGTCAGAGTAGGCTTGGCCCTACCTTTTGCAAACATGGCCAAATTAGAGCCCAGAGCTGAAGTATAGTATTCAATCAATACTTTGTCTGAAGGTTTATCTGCTTCAAAGAAATTTTTAAGATATGCCGCAAACCTTTGTGTGAAACTGTGCACTTTTTCCCTTTTCTCTTTCTTCAATGCACACAGTCCTTTCATGAGGGCAGCGTGAGTCTTTTGTATTGTGTACTTACTCCTGAACATTCTCTCGAAGGTATCCCAGTCTGGGATAGAGTTAGCGAGCAATCCAAAATACCATGAGGCCGCGGCTCCTTTGAGGGTATGCGAGAATAGTCTACACACCACATCTTCGTGTTCCCCAGCCCTCAGACCTTCTATTGCCAAGTAGAAACTTTGTAGATGATCGTCCACTAGGATCTTTTCGTTGGGGTCAAATTTAGGCAGTAAGTTCTCAAAGGCTTGAGGTAGGTCATGCAAAGGCGGGGTCAGATTTAGAGGTGATCGGGCTCTCCATGCAGGTGGTGGGTTTGGAGGATTTGGTGGAGGTTGATTTGCGTTAACGCCAGCCATGAGTTGAGGTGGAGAGTGAGGAGGTGAACCCACAGGGGTGTGAACAGGAGAACTGTAAGGGGTACCTGGTCCTTCTTGGTTCAAAGGTAATTCAACCTCCTGCAGAGCAGTCTCTACAAGTTCTTCCCAGTCTCCCACCAACAATGAATCATCTACTACGGGACAGTCCTTCTTCTTGTATTCTCTTCTAGCCAATTCGGGGATAATTGGCAATCCTCCAATCTTCTTCACATAAGCACGGGTATGTCTTCTTAGGTCATTAACAATTTCGTTGCGAACAGGATATAAATACTCTCTTTCTTCTTCTTCCAGAATCGGATTGCGTGGTCTGCTACTTTCAAAACTGTTACCAGTGGAAAAATCTCGGGAAAACAAGTTTCCGCGGCCAGCCATGCACTGGCGGCCCTCCTTCTAGCGCCAAAATTGTTGAGGCCTGGAAACTCGCAGGCAACAACAGAAAGGGATTCTCCCCAATCAACGTTCCCAACTAGCCCGTTGACTGTTTGGAATAGGGAATCCGTCCGGTTTGCGGCCCGGCTACCATAGGTCAAGAAACAAAACAAAGGCTTTACCGGTTGCGGCCCGGCCCACCGAGTTTTTGTGTTTTTGCCTCTAAGAAATGAAATGCAAGTGCCTAACTAAATGCAAGGCGATCAAGATGCAGGGAGCGGTCACAATGTGATGCGCAGGTTTTTACCTCTCGTCTTGTGCTCACAAGCAACCAAATCAGATACAATAAGAAATAACTAACTATCTAATCTATCCCTAGGGAGCAGAATCATCATGTTGGGTGAATAATACAATCAGTACATGCATTGTGTAATGTTTCAGATAGCTGAGACTTTCTTCCAAAACACATGAACACTCTACAAAATACTTCAACAACCAGATAGCTGATTATTTATGAACAAGCCAATATTACTCACCATGGAAAACCACATCACAAAAATAAACTTAAGAATATCCCAGCAAGAACATAGGTTCAGAAATCAGAACATTCTCACAGTTAAAGAGTCACAGCTGAAAACGAAATAGTTCCTCTTCATATAGCTCAATTAAATACATGTGATGTATTCCATATTGCACCTCTTCCAGCAAGCAAAGTTTGTAGTCTCTCATGTAAAACGAAGTAGTTCCTCTTACAATAGATGGTTTACAAAATTTCCCAAGGAAAAATCCCCTGTCTCATTCCTACTTTCAGATATTTAAACTACCATTTGCGACCCTTCGGGCTTCCCCTAAACGTGTGTCTTTCCAGTTGCCAAACGTTCCTGATCTCCCATCTTTCAACGCACATTCATGATTGGTTGGGTAACTGCCGGGCCTTTCAAAACTCCGCATTTGCTGTTAAACGGTCCGTATTTCTCCACGCCATGGCATTTTGATCGCTCCTCCGCGCTCACCTGCAATCGATCGACAAGCATCATCCACTGGGATTACGTCATAAAACAAAATAGTCAAATCTACTCATGAAACAACCAGCCCGCAAAGAAATCACCAGGTGCCGATACCACTACCTCGACCATGGCGGGAGACTTACCGGTGGCTCAACAATACTCACGTCGGACGGGTAGACCACTCCACAGGCGGGAAACATCATTAATCGGACGTCGGAAGGATGGTACATCGGAAGTTGAAAGGATCTCCCAGCCGAAACAGGGGACGAGACAAAGGTTGGAGACAAGCGACGAGGGAAGGAGGAGGATAAGTCGGACGTCAGCAGACCTTAGAATCGGAAGCTCAGAGGATCTCCCAGCCGCAACGGCGGACGAGTCAGGGCTACGGGCAAGCGACTTAAGGTTAAATACGAATCGGACGTCGGCGAGATCTAGAGAGTCGGACGCTAGAATGATCTGAGGGCTGCAACGGCGGCGGAACAGAAGAATAACGGCTTCCGATCTGAAATTAAAAAGAGGCCCGATCGCAAGAAACAATCAAATATTCAAACAGTTTTAAGGATCAGGCACAGCTGGGTTCGTTCTTTCTTCGAAAAGGCAACTCTGAAAAACAAAAAAAATTCTTTCTCTTCGACCAGAAAACCAGACATCCACGACTCAAACCGAAACTGAACAAGGCATAAATAAACCAGCTGACATCCATTTTCAAAGTAAAACTAAAAGAAAAACGCCTGAGAGGCTCAAGAGTTTCACGACCAAACCAAGCAAAAACGATGAGGAGGGGCCCAGAATTTAAATAAAGTAAATTTAGGGAGAACAGTTGCGGCAGCAACAGAGTGATAAAGGTCGAGTTGAGAGAGGGAAGGACTCTCCCGATCAAACGAGAATCTTCCACCAAATTTACGAGCTCTTTCCCCATAAGGTCGAAAAATGCAAGAAAGAACTCTACAGGGAAGCCATCGGGCCCTGGAGATTTGTCTTCCTTGAAAGACTTGAGAGCCCTTTCCACTTCAAGTAAAGAAACCTTGGAAGTAAAATATGACCGATTCTCATGAGAAATATAAGAAGGGAAGAGGTTGATGACTTTCATTTGAGCAGAGATAGTGGTGAGGTTATCATCACAGAAAATCTTTTTAAAGTGTCTAACTACATTGATATAGATTATTGTTATATGGATACATGGACTTACTTATGTGTTGATAGTGTATGATTTTTACAATTTATGTTCATGGTGGTAATAGTTACTTGAATCCCTTTAAACATGCAAATTAAAATGAGAAATTGCGTTACATGGATATTATTTCAAATTTATGTTGTGAATGCATAATAGGGAAGATGTATGGTGAAAATAAACATATGTTGTTTATTTGAATTACCATATGAAATTTGTGATATATATGCATGGATTCATTGATGATCTGAACTACATGTAGGCGGGTTATGGTGATAGCCAAATGGTTGTAGTATTAAAGTAACCTAAACGAGAAAATCGTTGTTTGATATAAGCTTTTCTATGATTAATTGATGTTTCCAAACACTACTATGATCAATGGGTCATTATGTTTTTGACAAGGTGCATAGTTTGCATAGAGTGGTTATTTCATGATGTGGCTCTAAGAACAACAATTACACGATGGTTGATATTAAAATGTTGAACCTAGTTCCATCATGAGGGGTGGAGTTGTTTCCCATCATGTATCCTTCGAAACATGGAGCTGTAGGAGGGTTGTGTTAGCCACACTCCCCTAGATGTGTGATGGCCAATGTTATTTGTCTATTAGGGAAATCAAGTCAATATAGTCAATACTTCCACCTGAGGGTTATATTTGGAGTTACGTCAATATAGTATATGCTCCAACACATTGTTGTAGAGGAAGGGATAGGAGATGGGAGGTGGAAGTGGATGTTATAAGGGGTGATTCTGAGTTGGTTGGGATCCTCATAGGGATCTATTATGTCACTCTTTACTTCCTTACCTACTTAAATACACTTGTCTAGCTCATTTTGGATAATTTGTAGTGTAACAATTTATCAAATTATTGTGATTTTGTTAGTAAAATTTATTAGATAATGGAATTACTTTAATTACCATTAGACATCTATAATCGAGGACACAAGTGATCATGCATTGAATCATTGACTGTTTATTATTAGTACCATATGAGATGTGTGTATCCTAGTTACATATTCATACCTAATGCATGTACACTAGTAAAATTTTAGTGATGGATTAAATACAAAGCAAGGTTGCTATCATTTAATTAATTGACTAGTAACTTATGAAAAATATATTATATGCTAATAAATATCTAGGATCAATATATGCATTCATTAACATGTATTGGTTAGGTTGTATGATGAAATGAATGAGTAGGTTGTCATTTTTTTTTATGAAAATGTCAAATATGTTAATGAGTTGGCATGTCAATCAAGACTTTGTGTTTTAGTATTAGTATTTTATTGTGTTGCAATTATTCCCTATGACCTTAAGAGGGAGGTTGTTGGCCTACTAATGATGAAGGAATATTGGGGGTTGTGCACGGGGAAGTGATAAATAGGGAGGATGATTAAGTGTTCAGGGACTCTTGGATATTGAATCTTTAATTGAGGGTTGGGAAAATTTGTCAAATTGTGAATACTTGGAAGAAATCATTTTGTGAAAGTCTTTTTTAGAGATTTGTTATGGATTGTTGTTTTTGGAGCCTTCGGCACACGAGTCTAGGAAATTGAAGGGTTTCATAAATCTAGGAAGCCAACTAAGCTCCTAGTTAGCAAGAAAGTTGATTCCACCATGAGAAACATGAGAAAATGGACACTCGGCTACATCACGTTTGGACAAACTCAAACATTGGAAGTGGTATTAATCTTGTTTCATTTTTAAGGTTTTTTATTCAATAACAGAATGTATTTGTTGTTAATTTTCTTTGTTAAGCTCCAATCAATTGTTAGTTTATTTACTTTAAAATCATCATTGGGACAACCATGCAGTAGAGTTGATTTTATGCTCTATTTCAACTATAAATACTCTATTTCAATTCTAGATTAAAGGGCACATAAATTAGAAAAAATGAGTAGTGTAGATAGTGTGAAACCCACGTTAGAGAAGTCATTCTAATAAGAAATCAATTAAACAAAGTAATTTGAGAGCAATAACACCTTGCTAAGGAATTTACTCAGGTAGGGCGTTCTATAAGAAACTATAATTACAAATCAATTAGACAAAGTAATCTGGATTAAAGGGCACATAAATTAGAAAAAATGAGTAGTGTAGATAGTGTGAAACCCACGTTAGAGAAGTAATTCTAATAAGAAATCAATTAAACAAAGTAATTTGAGAGCAATAACACCTTGCTAAGGAATTTACTCAGGTAGGGCGTTCTATAAGAAACTATAATTACAAATCAATTAGACAAAGTAATCTAGATTAAAGGGCACATAAATTAGAAAAAATGAGTAGTGTAGATAGTGTGAAACCCACGTTAGAGAAGTCATTCTAATAAGAAATCAATTAAACAAAGTAATTTGAGAGCAATAACACCTTGCTAAGGAATTTACTCAGGTAGGGCGTTCTATAAGAAATCAATTAGACAAAGTAATTTGAGAGAAATAGCACCTTGCTAAGGAAATTAATCGTGTAGTGTTATATATACTTTCGGTGAAGAAAAAATATTTCTTGCACAAAGACATGACTAGGAAATATATTAGTAGTGCCTCCAACAAACTAATAGGAAAATAAGAATTTTTTACAAGTTAGCACAATTTACAAGCCATATCATTTTTGGAATAATAATTAAAGGTATAGAATACCTTGGCAATAACTTATTGCATCTTCCACTAAATAATGAATTGGGGTTCACCTTCAAATAAGTTGATGCTATTGCTCTTCCATTTTGTTTCTACCTTAGTTGATTCATCTTGCATTTTCACTAACTTTAAGGAAACATATAAAAGTTATAAAATTTAATCTAGGGATATCGAAGTTGATAACCATGCTTGACTATGAAAGGAGTAACACTTAAGGTGTTATTATTCTTGCTATTGTAAGAGTTCTAGATATGAAATTGCATATCCTATCGCCAATACAATTCTGAGTAGAATCTTATTTGTGCCTAATTTATTCCAATGTTTAACTCTTAAATACAATATTCATAGGACAAAACTTTGATGTTTGTTTTCTACAATAACGTTGATTCAAAAGTGTGCATGGTTCTACATGTTATTTCTGTTGGACACACCAAACACACTAAGAAGGAGGTGAATCAGTGTGTGTACCTTTTATTACTTTTCAAAACTTGATTATCAGTAACTTTCAAAGTACACCATTCATTAATACATTATCAACCTTTAAATTTCATAAGCATATCATCATCACATCATCATCACAAAAGAAGCACATATAGTACACAATATTTTTATGTGGAAACCCAAGTACAGGGGGAAATCCCACAAAAGATGTTGTTTATAATATATATATATTACATTCAATGTGTTTACTGACAATAACTAGAAGGAAGCTCCAACTCCCTTATTTTCTAGCACCAACTAGAAGGAGGCTCCAACCCCTTAGTTTATCAACTCCAACTAAAAGGAGGCTACTGTGAAAATTGAGTCACAGTAATCTGGGATCAAGGAACAACTCACAGAAGATTTAGAATCAATTTTACAAGAAATTTGACATGAAACACACTGCAATTAGGAGTTGCAGTTGTAAGATGTATTCAATAATCAAAAGTAGACGTACAATGTGATACACTTGCATGAATAGCAAGACAATTCAAATCCCAAGGAGGTCATTCGAATTCCATAACATGAGAGTGGATTAGCTGTCAATTAGCCACAATAAACACATCAGATAACCACTAATCACAACCATAATTGACTCTAATTGAGCCCTAACTAAATCGGAGGCAGTAATGACTGAGTCTAACTGCATACAACTCAACTGCATGTCAATCAGTAGATGGGGGCGCATATCTAACTCAATTCAACTCCGATGAACTGAACTAAACTGAACCGAGTCACCAGAAGTTGTTGGAGGCGCCTTAAATCACTCCAGTTAACTCAAATCGGCCTAAAATAGACAAATAGATGAGGAAGGAGCCTTTCCAACTCAGTTTAACTGATTGTTAGGTGAAACAACATTCAGTTAACTTATTGGTGCACTTATGACAAGCAGATCAACCCAGATTTGCTCCCTGATTGAAGGACGAAGCCTAGTTAGCCTCCCTGATTGAAGGATAAGGCTTAGTTGGCCTCCCTAATTGAAGGAGATTGGTGGTGTTGATGTTGATGTCAAGGAGTGTGATGGTGTGTTGATGTTGATGTCAGTAATTTGAGTCAATAACTTAGGATAAGTGGATAATTAGGCCAAATTGACCAAATAAAGATCTGTGGGTTGGATAATGAATCCAACACCCCCCCTTAAGTTATACTCATGTGGAGGAGTAAAAAAATAATGTTAGGGTCCCGACAACAAAGGCCATAGGTCACCCTGTACAAACGTAACTCTAAAATGCTCAAAAAAATGCTAAGTGGGGAAAAGGGGAAAACCTAGTGGGAACAAAACCCCCCCTCAAGCTGAACACTAAAGAAGTAACTGTCTTCACCCTGATGAACTCACCCCCAATAGTGAACGGAGGTAAGTGAAATTTTTCTTAGTAAAGTTCGTGGTGAAAATATTTGCAATCTGCTCATCTGTGGGGAAGTATTGCAGAACAATTGTCCTGTCATGCACCAACTCCCTGATGTAGTGCATGTGGATCTCAACATGTTTGGTCCTTTGTCGATGAACTGGATCCATTTAGATATTGATAACTCTTTAGTTGTCACAAAATATGATTGTGGATAAGGCACTACCAATCTCAAACTCAAACAAAATTCCTTGCATCCAAATTGCCTGGATGTAACACAACAGGATTTGAACCCGAATTCCAATGTTAGAATCCGACGCCATCCGACATTTCACACAGATGTGGCGAACAGCAATCAATCATCAGAATGCCGATAACAAAATATTTATAGAGTCGTCGAATATCCGACACTCGTGAGTCGGATTTATGACCCTGGTAGTGTCGGGGAACCGGCACTATCAGGGTCGGATCTTCGACGTCTACGAAAGCAAACATGGCGTTTATCCGACACTGACAAGTCGTCGGACAGCAATCAATCATCAGAATGCCGATAACAAAATATTTATAGAGCCATCAAATATCCGACACTCGTGAGTCGGATTTCCAACCCTGGTAGTGTCGGGGAACCGACACTACCAGGGTCGGATCTTCGACGTCTGCGAAAGCAAACATGGCGGTTATCCGACACTGACGCGTCGGATATCCGACAGGCGGTATAGATTTTTTTATAAAAAAATAATTAAGGTTTACATGATTTTAAATGTTTTAATAAAAATATAATAAAAATATCGTAATGGCAATTTATATAATATAAAATAACGTATAATAAAAATAAAATACATATAATATATAATAATATATAGTAAAAAATGACTGGTTTTCGTTTTGGATAGTTCAGTTCAATTTGGAGGTTTTTGTGAATTTGGGAGTAGGTCCGGTAGACATGGCAGACAACTCTATTGACCCGTGGAAGCAAGAGCTCAACATCTTCTCCTCACCGGAAATTACCGAGATACCGTCCCCAGACACAGTACAGAACACACTGGAAATTTTGACAGCTGGAACCAAGAGCAGGGTTTTGGTTTTTCCGCCAGATGAAGAGAGCAGGGTTCTGGTTTCTCTGCCAGATGAAGAGCTGCTAGGTGTGTTCGTAGCACGGCCATGAACCCAGCCTTAGGAGGAGGCTCGTACTCATTATTCCACTCCAGCCAACCTCCGAGCACAGCTGCAGCAACCTACTTCATCGAACTTCCCTAGGCGGAACCACAAGGAACCCCAAACAGGGAAATCGATCCTTCAGTGTCACGGGGAGCACGCATAGGAGAAGCCGCCGAACAATTGGACGAAATCTCGGAAGACAAAGGCACCCAAATCACCTCCAGGAAACAAAATAATCAGTGTTTAAATCCCTCTAGAAGATATTTTAACCTAATTTGTGGAGTCGAGTGCAGCATGGAAGAAGCATTGGAGATGGACGACTTAGCCCTAGTCAGGAAAATCAGAGGAAGAAACCCCACCCTGGGGAAAATGAAGGAATGGGCCAGGAAAAATTGGACAGGGATTTAAGGTGAAGGCCCGATTATTACTCCGCTTGCAAAGGGATGGTTTGGCTTCCAGTTCAGATGTAAAGAGGATGCAGACCTCATATGCAGCAGAGTCTGGACATATGGGAAAACCCCGTTTCAGCTAAAGCAGTGGACACCCTTGTTCTATGCAGAAACAGAGCAACTAGATACAATACCAGTCTGGGTTCGCCTACCAAGACTACCATGGGAATTCTGGAACCCAAGAGCGCTTAGTGACATCAGGAAAGCGCTGGGGACTTTCATTGAAGCAGACTTCTCGTTTCAGCAGACATAAATAAAAAAGGTACCCAAGATCCTAGTCTCTTTGAACATCAGAACCAGTCTTCCGGAAGCCTTTATTTTTGTATGGCAAAACAAGAAAAAAAGACAGCTTTGGACTATGAAGGGCTCCTGTTTCGATGCCACAAATGTCATGAAACAAGACATTTGGCAAGAAACTACCCAAACTTTGTTTCCTCAACAACCGGAAGAAGAAAGTGGGTTAGGCGAACAGAGGCCCCGAGCTCCAAAGAAAATGATCCAAACAAAGCTTCAGACGAAAATCCTCTCAAGTTGAAGGGCACAGAACAACCATTGGATCAACCGAAAAGAGCGGGAGCAGTAGCAGCAGAAGGGCCTCCTCAACAGATGGAACAACGTCTGATCGCGTCTCCCCTGCCGGGTATGAACACTTCTTCCCTTAGCAATCATATAAATGATTTATCTTTGAATGAGGAAAAATATTTGCCTACCCCTATCACGAACAGTCCCCCTCCCCCAAAAAACGACACCTCCTCCCCCGCATTCAAAAGTACCTCCAATTCAAACCAGGAAGCCTCGCCTTCCACCATAAAAAATGACTCGCCCACTCAGTCCTCCTCTATCCGTTTCCACCTTTGTTCAAGGGATGTTCCAATCCATCAAAAACCAAAAATCCCTACAAAAGGACTAGGGGTAAATCCCGGGATCACATCCAAAGGGAAAGGGAGAGGAAGACCATCTCACCTCTCTACGGCCCAGAGCATGGCGCTCAAGGATCAGGCAAGTGGCAGACAAACAACCATTTTCGGGGCGCTTAGAGCAGTGCAAACCCCAGATGGGGTGCCCAAATGAAATTTGTCTCCCTAAACTGCAGGGGTCTGGCAAGCACCCGAAAAAAGCTTGCCCTAAAAAGGATGATGGAGGTTCTATCACCAGAAGTCATCCTTCTACAAGAAACAATGGGTCCAGAGTTGGAAGTTGAAACTAGTTTAACATCACTTCTTCCGCAATACTCTTTCACAGCGCAAAGTGCCATCGGCCACTTTGGAGGTCTAGCAATTGGATGGAAGAAAACAAGCATTCGGTGCACAAACTCAGGAGGTGCATGCTTATATCTAAATCAAAGTCATTTTTTTTCAAATTTCTTTGGGCCTGGGAACTGGAACGAACAACTATGCAGAACTCATGACATTGAAATTACTTCTATGTTTTGCCAATTAAAGAAATTGCAGACATTTACAAGTATATGGTGACTCAATGGTGGTTATAAACTGGATGAATAAGATATAGAAATGTAGAATTGCTTCTCTAAATGCATTATTTGAAGAGAACCCATTCTCTCTCATTCTTTGAATCAATCTCTTTCACTCATGTTTACAGAGAGCGGAATAAGGAGGCAAACAGGCTCTCAAAGAAGGGTCTGACATTGCAATGAGGTGAATGGAAAATTTTGGAAACATAGGACTCCAAGGCCACGGAATATCTGCACAGGCCTTTTATAAATTCATCACTCTAAAACTTTTTGTAAATTTGAAATATATTTTTGAAAGCATAGCAAAAAATCAGTCTTCATGCACAGGAAGGAAAAAATTTCTCAGCTGAATAGTCCATGTACAGTTCGATGAATGGAACAGTTTTTGGTAATTCTTAATTATAAAAAATTTTGAGTAATTATTATTGATAAAAAAAAATATTGTTTTTTTCCTCTATTTTATGAATGAATGCTTTACTGGATTGTTTACTGATTTTTTTTTCTGCCATTGACTAAATTAATGTTTTAATGAATGGTTTTTTCAGCTGTTGAATGATTGAATGGTTTAATGAATGTTTTAAAGAATGATTTAATGAAAGCATTTGTCAACTATTGAGTGAAATAATTTGCATTGTAAATGCATTGTTATTTGATTTGTGAA